>JAQQSY010007001.1:0-10717 GCA_028646535.1 Procyon lotor
AAAAAAAAGAAAGAAACTTAAAAAAAACAATAGAATAATGAAACCAAGAGCTAGGTCTTTGAAAAGAGCAACAATTCCTCAAAAAGTTAAAAATAGAGCTGCCCTATGACCCAGCAACTGCACTACTAGGTATATACCCCAAAGATAAAATGTATTGATATGAAAGGGCACCTGTACCTCAGTGTTTATAGCCACAATGTCCACAATAATCAAGCTATGGAAAGAGCCCAGATATCCATTAACGGTAAATGGATAAAGAAGATGTGGTATACATACACACACACACACACACACACGCACACAAAATGGAGTATTACTAAGCCATCAAAAGAAATCTTGCCATTTGCAATGATGTGGATGGAACTAGAGGGTATTATGCTAAGTGAAATAAGTCAGAGAAAGGCAATTATCATATGATTTCACTCATATGTGGAATTTAAGAAACAAGAGAGAAGCATCAAGGAAGGGAGGGAAAAATAAATCAAGATGAAATCAGAGACAGAGGGGGCACCTGGGTGGCCCAATGGGTTAGGGCCTTCAGCTCAGGTCGTGGTCTCAGGGTCCTGGGATCGAGCCCCACATCGGGCTCTCTGCCCAGCAGGGAGCCGCTTCCCACCCCCTCTGCCTGCCTCTCTGCCTCCTTGTGATCTTTCTCTGTCAAATAAATAAATAAAACCTTTAAAAAGTAATAATTATAAAAAGATGAAATCCAAGAGGGAGACAAACCATAAGAGACTCTTAACCATAAGAAACAAACTGACAGTTGCTGGAGGGGATGGGAGTGGCGGGGGGGTGGCTAACAGAGTGATAGGTATTAAGGAGGGCACATGATGTAATGAGCACCGGATGTTATATACAACTGATGAATCACTGATATCTACCTCTGAAACTAATAATACACTATATATTAATTGATTTTAAATAAAAAATACACATACTAGATTAAAAATAAATGGCCTTTATCTAGTAAAATAAATATAAGATCAACAAAACTGATAAACCTTTAGCCAGATTCATCAAAGAGAAAAAAAGAATTCAAAAATCAGAAATCAAAGAGGAGAAATACCAGCTGACACCCACAGAAATACAAAGGATTATAAGAGATTATGAAAAAGAATATGTCAACAAATTAGACAAGCTATAAGAAATGGATAAATTCCTATAATCATATAAACTCCCAAAATAGAATCAAGAAATAGAAGACTTGAACAAGTCAATTACCAGCAATGAAATTTAACAAGCAATCAAAAGACTTCCAACAAACAAAAGTCCAGGACCAGATGTTTTCACATGTAAATTCTACCAAACATTCAGAGAAGAGTTTATACTTACTGTTTTCAAACTATTTCAAATATTGAAGAGGAAGGAAAGCTTCCAAATGGTAATTCTGGTCTCATAGAATAACTTATATCAAGACTGGATAAAGACAGTACAAAGAAAGAAAACTATAGGCCAATATCTCTGATGAACATGGATGCAAAAATTCTCAGCAGAATATTAGCAAACAAAATCCAACAACATATTTTTTAAAAATCACTCACCAAGTCAAGTAGGATTTATTTCTGGGACCCAAAGATGGTTTAATATTCTCATTTCAATCAACATGATACATGACATGAATAAGAGTAAAGGTAAAAAACATGATCATTTCAACAGATGCAGTAAAAGCATTTCACAAAGTAGAACATCTATTAATGATAAAAACCCTCAATAAATTAGGTTTAGAGGGAATATATTTCAACATAATAAAGGCCATATATGAACAACCCAGAACTAAGATCATCCCCAATGGTGAAAAATTGAGAGCTTTTCCTCTAAGGTCAGAAACAAGATAAGAATGTCCACTCTCACCACTTTTATTCATACAGTCATAGCCACAGCAATCACACAAGAAAAATGAATAAAAGAGAACCCAATTGGTAAGGAAGAAGTAAAACATTCACTATTTGCAGATGGAATGATACTCTTTTAGAAAACCCTAAAGACTTCAATACGAAATTACTACAACTAATAAATGAATTCAATAAAATCTTGGGTTAAAAAAACCAAGAATTACAGAAATACAAATGCACTGCTATACAGTAATAATGAAGTAGAAGAAAATTCAAGTAAACAACCCCAATCACATTGCAACAAAACTGGAGGTATCTATCATAATCCCAGATATTAAGATATAGTACAAATCTGTAGTAACCAAAACAGTATGGTACTGGCACAAAAATAGACACATAGATCAATGAAATAAAATTAAAAACACAGGAATAAACCCATAATTATATGGTCATTTAATCTTCAACAAAGGAGGCAAGCATATGCAATGAGATAAAGACAATCTCTTCAACAAATGGTGCTGGGAAAACTGGAGACCTATATACAAATAACGAAACTGGATCATTTTTGTACACCACACACAAAAATAAACTCAAAATGGATTAACGACCTATATGTGAGACCTGAAACCATAAAAATGCTAGAAGAGAGCACAAGCAGTAATGTCTCTGGTATCAGCCATGGCAACATTTTTCTAGATGGGTCTCCTGAGGCAAAGGAAACAAAAGCAACAATAAATTCTTGAGGCTCATCAAAATAAAAAGCTTCTACACAGCAAAGGAAATAATCAACAAAACTAAAAGACAACCTACTGACTCAAAGATATTTGCAAATGACGTATCAGATAAGGAGTTAGTATTCAAAATATATGAAGAACTTATAAAACTAAAAAACCAAAAATGGGCAGAAGACATAAACAGACACTTCTGCAAAGAAAACCTACTAGTAATCAACAGACACACGAAAAGATGCTCAACATTACTAATCATCAGGGAAATGCAAATCAAAACCACAATGAGGTATCACCTCATACCTGTCAAAATGCCTAAAATAAACACAAGAGGGGTGCCTGGGTGGCTCAGTCGGTTAAGGGTCTGACTCTTGATTTCAGTTTAGGTCAGGATTCAGGGTGGTGAGATTGAGCCCTATATCAGTCTGTGCTCAGCATGGATCCTGCTTAAGATTCTCTCCCTCTGCCCCTCCCCCCAACTTTCATGCATACCCATGCACTGTCTAAAAAAGAAAAAAAAGAAACAAATATTGGCAAGGATGTGAAGAAAAAGGAACCCTTGTGCATTATTGGTGGAAATGCAATAGCCACTCTGGAAAACAGTATGGAGGTCCCTCAAAAAAAATAAAAATAGAATTACCGTATGATCCAGTAATTCCACTATTAGGCATTTACTCAAAGGAAATGAAAACACAATTCAAAAAGATATATGCACCCATGTTTATTGCTGTAGTATTGACAACAGCCAAATTATAGAAGCAACCCACGTGTCCATCCATAGATGAACAGATACAGATGTAGTATATAAAGAAATGTTACTAAGACATAAAAAAGAATGAAATCTTGCCATTTGCAACAACATGGATGAACATAGAGGTTATTATGCTAAGTGAAATATGTCAGAGAATGACAAATACCATATTACACTCATATGTAGGATTTAAGAAACAAAGGAACAAAGAAAAAATGACAGATGAACTAGGCTCTCAAACACAGAGTATAAACTGGTGGTTGCCAGGAGTGTGGGGGGTCTGTATTAGGGGAAGGGGTGCAATAGGTTAGTGGACTAAAAGTACAGTTATCTTGATGAGCACTGAGAAACATATAGAATTAATCATTATACTGTTTACCCGAAACTAATATAACAATGTTAATTTTAAAAAATGAATGACTATCAGGGCCGCCTGGGTGGTTCAGTGGGTTAAAGCCTCTGCCTTCGGCTCAGGTCATGGTCCTCTGGTCCTGGGATTGAACCTCGCATCCGGCTCTCTGCTCAGCAGGAAGCCTGCTTCCCCCTCTCTCTCTGCCTGCCTCTCTGCCTACTTGTGATCTCTCTCTGTCAAATAAATAAGATCTATTTTAAATTTATTTATTTTATTTTTTTTTCAGTGTTCCAAGATTCATTGTTTATGTACCACACCCAGTGCTCCATGCAATACATGCTCTCCTCAATACCCACCACCAGGTTCGCCCAACCCCCCACACCCCTCCCCTCCAAAACCTTCAGTTTGTTGCTCACAGTCCACAGTTCTCTCATGGTTCATCTCCTCCTCCGATTTCCCCCAATTCACCCTTCCTTTCCTTCTCCCAATGTCCTCCATGTTTTTCCCTATGCTCCACATGTAAGTGAAACCATATAATTGACACTCTCTGCGTGACTTATTTCACTCAGCATAATCTCTTCCAGTCCTGTCCATGTTGATACAAAAGTTGGGTATTCATCCACTCTGATGGAGGCATAATATACCATTGTATATATGGACCATACCTTCTTTATCCATTCATCTGTTGAAGGGCATCTTGGCTCTTTCCACAGTTTGGTGATTGTGGCCATTGCTGCTATGAACATTGGGGTACATGTGGCCCTTCTTTGTATACATCTGCATCTTTGGGATAAATACCCAGTAGTGCAATGGCAGGGTCATAGGGCAGCTCTATTTTCAATTTCTTCAGGAATCTCCATGCTGTTTCCCAAAGTGGCTGCACCAACTTGCATTCCCACCAACAGTGTAAGAGGGTTCCCCTTTTCTCCACATCCTCTCCAACATTTGTTTAAAGGCCAGAAGACATGAACAGACACTTCTCCAAAGAAGACATACAAATGGCTAACAGACACATGAAAAAAATGTTTATCATCATTAGCCATCAGGGAGATTCAAATCAAAACCACATTGAAATACCACCTTACACCAGTTAGAATGACCAAAATAAAGTCTTTTAAAAAAAATGAATGATGATCATACACAGTTCTGTGTTCTGATCCATTGTACTCACATGTGTTCTGATCCACTGTATTCACATGCAATGGATAATTGTATGTTTTCATAATAGAGGATATGGGGTTTCTAGAACAAGAAAAAGCCTTCTGCAGCAGAGAATTTAGCCTTTTGCCCAAGATCTCTTAGCATGTTTCCAGAATTTGATATAAATGGAGTGTTTGACAATGGGACAACTCCCCATGCATTCAGAAGCATTTATAATGAGCTGGATTTTTCCAGAACTGTCCAAGTCATAAAACATGGTAGTGTCATCATTAATATATAGTAATGCATAACTGGCACACTCAGGACCAAGCACATGAAAGACCTGGGACACCTGCAAATGTCACAAGTAGATAGACCAGTCTACCTGTATAAGTCACCACAGCTCAAACTTAGGATTTCAAGGATATCCTGTATAGCAAGCAAAAGGAACAGAGAAAATTCTAAACTTGACTTATGAGTGGGTTGGCACAGTGTGTGGGAGCAAACCAAAACAAACAATCAAACAAACACCTGGCATCTCACTCAAGAATGGCCCAGGAAGACAGCAAAAATAGAATACAAAATCCTTCCAATGGGGAAAACTTTGGAGAGAACACCTGGCATCTATTTTGCATGGAAACTGAAGTGGCTCAATTTCAGAATATATTTAGGAAAGATCAGAAGGTCAAACAAAAGGAAATCTAGAATAGAGGCATATAAGTGGATGTATAGAAATGGGGACAAAATTAAATATTTTTATACATATTTATGCCCACCATAAGGCATTCATTTAAAAGAGGCACTAAACAATTACATAATCAACTCAACCAGTTGATAGTTAGCTTTTGTCAGCAGCCACCTAATGCTGGTATGATGAGAATGTGAATGAAGTGAACATGGTGGCAGAGAAACAAGTTATGTTTGAACCTATCAGCATAGATTTTTACCTACTAAGATTCATTTCACTTCTGCTGGATGCCCAACCTATCAGTAACAGAAAACTAAACTGGACCTTCAATGTGGCATTATTCCTTGAAAGACCAATTGTCCAATGGTCTCTTGGTAACGAGTTGCCTAAAGTAGGCCACTGATATCCAAGAAAGGTTATTGATTTGTGTTTATAGGAACTAGATATATATTCTAGGCCAATTTGACCTTTCAACCCACAGAGGCTTGCTACCACTGGTTTCCAAGGATGTATACAGTGCCTGATCCATAGTCACAGAATCCCATACAACATAGCATCTGGCTAACAGGCATAGTTCATAGCAGAAGAGCAGTGGGAGTGGGCCCATTTCCATAGGATCCATTGATCATATCACATTGTATATGACCCCTAAACTGTTGGCCTGATAACTGTTGGAATGATCTGCCGGCGAGACAGCTAAAGCACCAGTTCATAGGCAATACTTGAAGAGGATGCAATTCTCCTCTTTGGCACCATATTCCCCATAGGAAGTATATATAAACCCTGAAACCAAAAGGTGAACACAGATATGGCTCTACTTATTCCAATAATTCACTTGGGT
This sequence comes from Procyon lotor, assembly GCA_028646535.1. NCBI lineage: Eukaryota > Metazoa > Chordata > Mammalia > Carnivora > Procyonidae > Procyon > Procyon lotor. The sequence goes on from JAQQSY010007001.1 coordinate 6,333, forward strand.
ACTCTGTGCTTTTCATGCCAATAGCTTTCAGCCTTGCAGGGTTAGACTGTTTTCCAAAGAAAATGCACTCTTCCCAGATTACTCAGTGAGAATCCCATTGCACTACAAGATAGAACTGACACTTCAGCACTTTGGAGCTTTTTGTGCCAATAGATAAGCAGGCAAGTAAGAGGAGGTACACAGCACACACTGAGGTACACACCGACACAGCAAGGAGTAGGAGTAACTTATCCTGATCAGCAGAATGACGTAAAGTTTATTTTCCTCAATAGACAGGGAGGAATACATATGGAACCTTCAGGTGACCCACTTGGGTACCTCTTGGTATTCCCTTGCTATCTTGGTTTGGGCTGCTACAACAAAGTATCATCAACCAGGTGTCTTAACAGATTTTACTTCTAATAGTTCTAGAGGCTAAGTCCAAGATCATGGTACTGGTCCCAGTTAGTTCCCTGTAAGATCTCTCTTCCTGGCTTGTGAGTGGCTGCCTTCTTCCTGTGTCCTCACATGGTGGAGAGAGCAAGTTCTATGGTATCTTTTTATGAGGGCACTGATTCCATCATGAGGGCCCCACCTTCATGACCTCATTACCTCCAAAGGCCCTACCTCTAGATACCCATCACACTGGGGGTTAGGGCTTTAACATTAATTTTAGAGGGATACATTTAGTTCATAACAGTTGCTTAAATATGACATTAAATGGATGAAATACAGCAACCTTGGCCTGAAAAATATAGCAACCTTGCTACTGAAGGCACAGGTACCTCAGGAATAAAATTTTGATTATACTGTGAGACAAACCACCAATTGCAGCAGAGCTGATAGCTAAGGGTAAAAAGAATTTAGGATGGTTAGAGGAGGAAAAAGACAATGAGTACCAGTTGCAGCCTTGAGATCAACTGCAACAGGAGCTATAAAATGTCCTGCCAAACTCCTTCTAAGTTTTTTCTCAGTGTAAATTGTTCACTGGAATCCTGGAGAAGCTGCTCCACAAACAGGATAGAGAGGTTACCCTGTGGTACAAGGGGTAAACTGAAGCTGTGCTATTCAGATCTACCTCCAGGAAATGATTGCTGGAAGTGTGGAATGTGGCTAGTCTCCTTCACATTTGCCTCTGATCTTGAGCAGAGATCACGTTCTTCTGAGAGAGGTGGCCTCAGCCAATAACTGAGCAAGAATGTGGTGTAAAAAAAAAAAAAAAGTCTTGCCAGTTCTACCCTTGCCAGAGGACTTAATGGCCAACCCTTGCTCAGGAGCTCACCATGGGTGCTAGCAGAAACTTTGTCAGAGATGGATCATGGTCTGATGGCTCCCTCTGGCCAATCTGCTCAATACATCTTTTTCATTTCTAACTTCTTCTCTTCCTCTGCTGTCCAAAGGATGCAACTAACACATTTATAAAGTGGCTTATGTTACAGACAATTCTGATTCACTATCCAGTTCCATTGATCATTCAGTCCTTTCTGCCCTTGGTTGCTCATCACCATTTTCTCAGTTGCTTTCTCATTATCTCTGCCCTGAACAGTATCATACTACTTTCCTGTTTGGGTTTGGTTACTCAGGACATTATTAGGGTTTCTCCTTAATCTGACAATAGAGGCTCCAGTTAAAACATTATCATATGTAGCCCCATCTATCCTTTGCTCAAAATGAACCAATTTACCTACCTCTATAGCCCATTATATATCTCCTTTATGGTGAAGGCAATTTGATAAAGTGAGATCTTTTCAGCCTCCTGATACATAGCTGAAAAACTTAGGACTACATGCAGACACTTATAATTGTTTAGAAGAATGACTAAATGTTTTATATTAGGCCAAAATTCTGAAATATTGTTCTTTTATTTAATAATACAGATGCTGAGTAAGTGCTTATAAACTGGAGTGGCAAAATAAAGGTTTTGATGGTAATGGGCCTAAATATTGATTATTTAAGGTCAGCAGCTTTCTTTGGCCAGAAGTAAAGGGTTATTTTCTTGGGCTGAGTACAACTCAGAGTGGTCTGCTTTTTCCATACCTCCTGATTTTCAAACACATAAAACAGCCCTCCCTGCGGGTTGACCATATATTTGGGCCCATATCTCTGAAAATGTGCTCAGATTTGGAATTGTAGAAGCACTTTTATAGTGATCCTCTTTCTCAGAGAGACAAGCCATATTTTTCACTATTTATCCATATTATTATAAAAATTTTAAGGTAAGGGACTTAGAGATCACTTTCTGGATTGACTTTCTTTCCTAATTAATCTTGGATTTGCAGAATAATCAGTTTCTTCTGAAATCACTAGCAAGTCTACATTGATGCTCTCTGCACATCTTTCTAAGAACTTTAGCAGCTTAGAGCATATATTCAAATTCCTTATTTTCACAGTTCATTGCTATTCATCCAAACCAACAGTGATATAGATATCTGCAATCATTCTTTCATGGCACAATTATGTAACTGCCTTTGGCCCCAAACTTAGTTTGTTCCAACTCTAGGGCCAGTAATTTTCCTATAATCAAGATGTATATACTGATATCAAATAATTCCAAACTCCCACATCTATATTGCCCTGGTTCCCTAGCCCAACCCTACTTCATGTCATGCCCTCTTTCTTTTCTTTGTCTCATCCTTCTAGTGATTTTCTCTAAGTCCCAAGTGGGTAGAAGGGCACCTCACACTGCTTCTGCAGAAACCAACAAAGAGAGCAGTCTGCTTTTCTTATAATCCTTTTTCAGTTAACAACATCACTGCCTTAATTTTCCAAACTAGAAACCTTGCAGAATATGGCAGCATTAGAAGACTCTGAACTCAGCTTTACTCCATGGATACACAAAACCTACAGCTACAGATAAATCATTTCCCTCTGAAAAAGATCCAAAAACCAGGTGAGCTTCTTCTCCACAACAAAGGAAAATAATGAAATGGGTAAGAGAGGGAGAAACCCTCTCACTAAAAACTCCAACCCCAGTGCAGTGAGACACAATAGGGAAGAATCCCACCAGTCTGGTGCTTCTAGAAGAGCAAAAGGTTGGTAACCCACATGAGGCACCCCAGCCCCTGGGATCTGCACTGAGAGAAGACCCCAAAACACCTGGCTTAGAAAACTAACAATGCTGATGTCCAAGGGACCCAAAGTGCTATAGGAATGTGAGATACCTCTCTAAGGGGCTCATGTGTGGTCTCACTTGTCCCAAGACTCAGCAATAGAAGAGCAGTTTGAAAAGTGAGTATCTAGACAACATGTGAAAGAGTTTCCTTTGCTAATCTAGAAATATCTGCTGAAAGGGCAGGGGACAGATAAACTCTCCCCAGAGATGGAGGGGCTGGCAGACACCAGTTTTACACTCTCCACCTACTCTGGTAGCACAGGTGGGTGAGCCCTCATACAGCACCCTCCAGCCACCTTGCTCAGACAGGTGGGGCAAGTGGTTACAGCACTATGCCACTGCCTTGCTGAAGTCCAAGAGCACAAGCAGTTGTGGCACTCTTTGGCTAGGGCAAGCAAGTGCAAATGGTCACAGCATTCTCCTGCTTCCTAGTTAAAGTTGGCAAGTGGGGCAGTTATAACACTTCCCTCTTTCTTGACTGGGACTAGTGAGCATGAGCAGTTGAGGCATTCTCTTGCTTCCAGCTTAAAGCCTTTGCATGTGCACAGACAAGTCACTCCACACCTGCATTCTTGAAGCCCCCAGGCATGCACAGTAAATAAATTTTTCTGCTGCCTTTCTGAAGCTGATTAGTGTGACACATCCATTGGGTTCTCCAGCTACCTAACTAAAGAGAGCAGGCATACATAATCCACAAAGGAGATGCTCCTCGGTCATCTAGCCCTGGTGGCTAAGGGGGCTGGCATTCCTGAGCTCCATGGGAATGCAATAATCAGAAATACAATGCTTGGCAAGCCACCACCCCCAGGGAACTGCACAGACAGCAGACTGAAACATAACTTCAGTCTCCTGGTGAAATAGGCTTATTTATTTAGCCCAGAGCTTTGGCCTGAGGGACAGACTTCAGGTTTCCCAAATATCCAGAGGCTAAAGGAAATACTTTAAGGGAATGTAAGCAGAAAGACACCATCCTTGAACGGACCCTAGATCTTGCTACAGCTCAATGCAATCACTCAGAAAAGAGGTCATATACTTGTCTGGAGTGCTGATTTTTGCAATTGTCATCAAAGGGACACCTCCAGATCTCCATATGTCAAAGCCAGCATGGATAACAATTCTAGCCCCATAGGACTGTATATACTTGCATACTGTAAAAGCTGCTAAGAGTCTGGCTTCCAGTCAATTTGCAACTAAGTGCTAAATGAGATTCCACTGAGAGGTCTTGACGCATCCTCAGAAATGTAGACAAATCAAAAGTAAATCAGGCAGCTTAGACAATCAAACACTCAAGAGA
>JAQQSY010007002.1:0-10717 GCA_028646535.1 Procyon lotor
AAAAAGACAGTCTCTCTTCAGCAAATGGTGCTGGAAAACTTTTGCTAGATGCAAAAGAATAAAATTGGACCACTTTCTCACACCATACACAAAAATAAGCTCAAAATGGATTAAAGACCTAAATGTGAGACCTGAAACCATAAAAATCCCAGAAGAGAGCAAGGCATTACTTTCTTAGACATTGACTGTAACAGCAGTTTTCTAGATATGACTCCTGAGGCAATGGGAATTAAAATGAAATAAACTATTGGGACTGTATCAAAATAAAAATCTTCTGCTGAGCAAAGGAAACAACCAATAAAACTAAAAGACTACCTACCTACTGAATGGGAGAAGATACTTACATAAGAAAACATGCCCAACAACACTAATCATCAGGGAAATGCAAATCAAAACCACCATGAGATATCACCTCACACCTGTCAGAATGGTTAAAATAAAAAGCACAAGAAACAGCATTGGTGAGGATGTAGAGAAGAAGGTACTTCTTATGCCCCGTTGGTGGGAATACATATTGGTGCAGCCATTGGAAAATAATAGGAAGTTCTTCAAAAATTAAAAATAGAATTACCATATGTCCAGTAATTTCACTATTGGGTATTTACTCAAAGAATATGAAAACATTAATTTAAACAAGTGGACGTTTCCCTCCGTACATGGCTTTTGTTGTGTACGTAATATAAAATAGCATCAATGCCGAATACATGATTATGTGCAATACATAAATAGAAACTACCTGTACATATCAGTGGATCTGAGAACTAAGGCACATTAAATTGAAAAAAAAAAACCTGAATGTTTTAATATAAGTCAAAACTAGGATTGAACACTGCAATAAATCAGAAGTCTCTCATGTACATACTTAACTATTTACAGCTAAAAACAGGAATTACAACAAGACTAATTTAACTATACTCATTTATATATAAAAACACAAATTTCATACATCACATAAAGCTTCCATTAGAATGAAGTGATATTACCAGCATCAGTGAAGTATAATGCCTCTTCCAGTAGTCATTGCATAATGCTATAGATAATGCAGCCCAGGCAATACACCCAAGAACACCAAAGTCCTACACCCAAATACAATTAATACGTTAAAGAAGCCCTCTGCAAGTGGTGCTGGATACCACTAGGATAGCAAGTCTACCGTAGCCGCATTTGTTACGACTTTCAATGCAGAAGGGTACAGCTGCATTAAGAATTGAAGTATTTTAAAAAAGCTTTAAACGTTCTTTCCTGAACCAAAACATTCAACAAAAGGTACACATGAAAAATTACCTACTCTGATATCTTTGCAATTTAAAATTCAGATACATGTTATTTAGTGGAGCCTGCTGTTGATAAAAAACAAATGTATTTTAATTTCTTCTCGTAAACAAATTAATCCTAGTGCAGTTCTATGCTTCACAACATTTTAGCAATGAGAGTAATGGAGACATCATCTGGTAAGGGCCAGCACAATAAGCTTCAAAGATGTCTCGAGACCCTGTAGGCTTGATGGTTTTACTCATGATAACAAGTTGTGATGTTTACATTTCACAGAACGTCTTATTTTACAGCTTGTAGAAGACGAATTAACCAGGCTTGCATATGGCACCAAACACCAGTTTCATGGAAAGATATGATCCTTATAGCTTTCCTCCTACTTCCAAATAATATGTTGCAGAAATTAACAGGGTGAAATTTAACTATGGTAGAACTAGAGTGTCAGTCCTTTTCCAGTACACCATTTAAAAAAAAAAATACAGGCATATAACACTAGCCAAAGATTATACCTCGATTACATTCCCAAAAGGCAGATACACTGCAAAAATGAAGAGATTTCAAGTATTATGTTTAGCACAGGGGAACTAAATTTTGTCTCTATTATCTTCATATTTCAAATTGATGTGCATATTTTCATACAATTTTATTCAGGGGAGGACATATACATTTTGTAGGGCTGTATCTATCCAATTCTGCCTGTAATAGAGACCTAAACATCCTAAAATGCCAATTAAAGACGAGTATAAGGAAAACTCTGGAGAACATCAAACAAAAATGGCCATGCATCTGCTCTTTAATGTTTTCCCATGATACACTAAATAAAAACATTTCAGTCTCTTAGAAAAAAAAAGAAAAGAAGTTAAGGATGTAACCCTATAAGGTCACAAGGCACATTGCAGTTATTTACAATGTCTTCTAATCCTTCAAAGAACAGATACGACTAGGGTATAAAAATACTTTTCTGAGTACTCCAACTTAATTTTATGAGTCTATCATTGTCTCAGTACCAAAACTGGATGTGGTAGCACAAACAATTCCAAAATACTACAGGTAAATTTCACTTGTAAACCTATATACAAAATCCTACATAAAAATTAACATATCAAATCCAGGCTGATATTCTCATGTAATACATCAATTAAGTAGAATTTATGCTAGGAATGCAAATATATATCCATTCCTAGCATAATGGATGGTCTATTAATCGTATTTAACAGTTAAGATTAAAAGAGGAATTCAATATCCCTCGCCAACGGGGTAATAGATGTTCTCTGAATTTTTCCATTTTTCCCACTAAGAGAGGGAAATATCACTGAAGATTTTTTTTTTTTTAAGATTTTATTTATTTGTCAGAGAGAGAGCAAGCAAGTACAAGCAAGGGGAGCAGAGGGAAAAGAGGCTCCTTCCTGGCTAAGCAAGGAGCCCAATACAGGACTTTGACCTCAGGACCTTGGGATCATGATCTGAAGGCAGACACTCAAATGACTAAGCCACCCAGGTGTCTCTAAAGATTCAATTCTTGCTGAAGTATTTCAGAAACCCTGCATGTCAAAATTTCCCTATATCTATTAGAAATGTAGTGCATATAATTGGTAATAAGGAAGACACAGGGGAAATGCTTGGTTTGTTGCTGAGACAAAGGTAAAAGTAGTTTGACTCTCTGGCGTAAGCCATTTTCCCTGTTTGACAAATCAGTGATGACAAAAAATCACCATGGGACACATCTATCCTTCCACAGTCCCAGTTCAATCCACAGTCTAGAATGAAGTAGAGAAGCGATAAAATAGTAAAAGGGTGAAACAGAATGCTGAGGCTTGCCTAAGTTAATATTTACTGTAGTTATGTTATCTCAGCTCAAATGTATGTATACATCTGGTATAGCTCTTTTATAAGAGATTTTGATTTGAAAGAAGCCAACACTTACTTCAATTTCCTTAAAAATCTTCAGATAACTGAAGCAGGTATGTTTATTTTATGTCAACCATTTGCTTGCTCCATTTGCTTGGGATTTAATCTTTGGAAAATGTTAATGAGACTTCTAGTAAACCACAGAAAGGAAATTAAAGCAATGGCTTATGATATTTGGACTTACAGTTTTGTGAAAATTCTTTTGCCTCAACTGTAAAATATTTATATCCATGTTAGTCTGGTATATACAATTTGACCTGGGTGTGATGGAAAATGATTTAAGGATCACTTTCTATAACATGTGAGCTGGTTTTTTCTAATTTGTTTCTTTTGAAAAAGTGAGCAAAAGAGACTCTACAAGAGCACGCTGACATCACTTTATATTTATCATAGTTCATCCCAGCCCAGTCCAGCACCTAGACAAAAATGGCAGTCAGAACAAGGATGCAGGCTCACTCTCTGTGAAGATTTCTGGCATTTTTCTTCTGCTTCCCACACCCCTTTATTTCTCACTCACTTTTACTAAAAGAAAGTTGTGACTTCATAGGTGACTAACCAAATTAAGAGACATGGTCAAGAATAGTTTTACTCCCAATCCTTTCTTAAACCTATACTTTACCCTTTTGAATACAAATTCCCATCCCCACAAGAGAATGCTCCAGGGAGGATGCCCCTTCTCATTCTAAGTGATAATTATTGATCTAAATATTCGTTGGAATGGTTCCATTTTAGTTATTTTGTCCCAGTATTCATTGTTCATTCACTTGATTGTTTTTTTTCTTTCTTTCTCTCTCTCTCTCTTTCTTTCTTTCTTTTTCTTTCTTTCTTTCTTTTTTTTTTTAAAGATTTTATTTATTTATTTGAGAGAGATCACAAGTAGGGAGAGAGGCAGGCAGAGAGAGAGGAAGAAGCAGGCTCCCTGCTGAGCAGAGAGCCCGATGCGATGCGGGGCTCAATCTCAGGACCCTGAGATCATGACCTGAGCCGAAGGCAGAGGCTTTAACAGACTGAGCCACCCAGACGCCCTGACTGTTTTTCTTTTTCACTTGTTTTTTAATGCTGTTTTTGGGAGAATCTTTGTACAGTACAATATAGCAACAACCCAGTTAGCAAATATTACCAGGGCATAAAGTTTTCCAGGCTAATACATTTTAAACTAGAACTTATCCCTTTAAGCCAAAAGCATTAACCATTTTGGAAAACAATATATATTACCCTCTTACCTTTGGAACTAGAAAGGGCTATTATCAAGTTTATTTATAATACATTTAGTAATATTTAATAGGGCTTTACATCAACTACTTAAACTAATTTCTCATTTTCCAATTTTGATAATTCTACTTGCCTACTCTTCACCCATACCTTTTAGGTTCCATTAGAGATTCTACTGTCAAGGATTGTGGAAAGAGCTTTGAAGAAGTGAGATGAGGTTCTGGATTTGTTACTTGCTGTTTGTATAATATTGAACATATTAGTTAACCTTTCTGAGTCTCAATTTCCTTACATGAAAACTGGGGACAACAACTCCTCCACACCAGATTGTTATAAAAAGTTTAATGCTCACATACTGCATGTAAAAAAAAACTTTCAAACTAGTTTTTCCCACAGATGTCATTCTTTTTTGCAGTTTTTTTTTTTTACAGAGACTGACATTTATCACTTCTAATTACCACAGAAAATGAAAAGTGAGAGTCTTCTTTCTTAAAAAAGTACAAACTGCCTTCCTTTTAACTAAAAGATTCTTATATTTCTAAACACAATTTTTAAAAAATGAATTCTCAACTCCTTATTTATCTCCTTAGAAGCTTTTCCTGCATTCTCCCAAAGAAGCTGCAGAGAGAACATAAGCAGAATCAATTATCTAGCAATCTACTTGCAAGTTGTTTATTATTTCAATTCTGTATCATCTGTTACTAATTATTTCTTTTGTTCATTATCTCAATTTTTGCCTAATGAGAGAATATGGTATTGCCAGATATTTTTCAAAGAATGTACCTTATTTTATTAAGTGACAGAAATCCTAAACAAAGCCTACAAATTCTATATCCTGGATATAATTATTTCTTTTGGAAGCTTTCTGCATTGATAAATAACATGTTACTTATTACTTCAAACGATCTACTTTTCAACTACCATAACTAAATCAGATCTTTGCATTTCATTGCTATCATTACCTTATCTATCAACATTCTATTCTGACATACTGGCCATCTTTGTTCACTTATTTTCATATAATACAAAGTTAGCTTCAAGGCACTTCAAGCCAAAACAGCCATCACAACTTCAGAGAAAATATATATTAAACACTTTTAATGGTATAGTTGTGGAGGTTAATTAGTAGAGAAAGGACAGAGGCAAAAGGAGAACCACAGTAAAAAACAGGAGAGTAAATGTAAACATGGTCTCTTGAGAATTCTTTAAGACCTGAAGCTGCTTGTTAGCAATCCCAAGTATATAATGAACAGCAGCAGGGCAAGGAAGTTAGTACAAGAATCTGGATACTTTAGCTTCTTCTCTTAATTGTGCTTTTCATAATATAAATCTGTAATTTGTTACCATCAAATTTAACCCACAAGTGTATAAAATGGAGCTGTTGAGTAGCTACATTTGCACCTCATAGCTTTCCTTCATTAGTAAGGACAACTGAGAGAAGAAATACTTGTCAAAATTACAGATAAACCATTTCCTAACAGGACTAACTCTAAATCATTTCAAATTAATGTTGAGAAGATTCTTCAGTTTTGTGGTCCACTTTTTTCTTTCTTGATAATCATCTACTAATGTTCTCTTTGTAGGTATTTCTCTTGTAGCCTGAGACCATGGATCAAGGAAATTATTCTAGGGTGGCTGAGTTTGTGTTGCTGGGACTCTCTAGTTCCTGGGAACTACAGTATTTCTTTTTCGTGTTGTTTAACTTTTTGTACATCACCATCATTCTGGGCAACCTCCTCATTGTCCTCACTGTGATTTCTGAACCTGCCCTGCACACACCCATGTACATCATGCTCAGTAACCTTTCTGTCCTTGATGTGTTTCTAGCCACTTATGCAACCCCCAAGATGATTCATGATTTCCTTCATGAATCTAAGACCATCTCCTTTGAGGGCTGCATGGCCCAGATATTCCTGCTCCATGTCTTCGCTGGTGGTGAGATGGTACTTCTTGTAGCCATGGCTTATGACAGATATGTAGCCATATGCAAACCTCTCCATTATACAACCATTATGAACTTGTGCAAGTGTACAGGCCTGGTGGTGGGATCTTGGCTCATTGGGATCATGCACTCCCTGAGCCAGTTAGCTTTCACTATAAATTTGCCTTTCTGTGGCCCAAACATAGTGGATAGTTATTACTGTGACCTTACCTTGGTCATTAAACTTTCCTGCACAGACACTTATGTCCCTGAAGTGTTGATGCTTTTGGACAGTGGCCTCATGGGGGTGACTTCATTCTTACTCTTGCTGACCTCCTACACGGTTATCCTAATCACTGTACAACGTCATTCCTCAGTGGGCATGGCCAAGGCCCGCAGCATTCTGACTGCTCACATCATTGTAGTGACGCTCTTTTTTGGGCCCTGTATCTTCATTTATGCATGGCCTTTCAGCAACTTTCCAGTGGATAAAGTCCTTTCTGTGTTCTCTACGGTTTTTACACCTATACTGAACCCCATTATCTACACATTGAGAAATAAAGAGGTGAAATCAGCAATGCATAAACTGAAGACCCAGTATGTGAGTTCCAGGCTGCTTTCCCAGCTGTCTCTCACAAGATAGATTTGTTGAACTGAGTGGACAAGAAGAAACTTGAGGAAACAGACTTACTTTTTTCTTGTGGCTACCATCATTTTAAAAAGTTACATTATTTGTTTGAAATGATAAATGTACATTCTTTGTTATATATCTGAAGTAAAGAAACCTCACATGATCATGCAGTTTCTGAGGTAAGAAGGTGACTATATTTGTTACCTAAAATCAGTGATAAGAGAAACAATTTATTATTTAAATTTTATGAAATTAATTTCTTAAAAATTTAGGTGGCTATCCATATTGGATAAACAAAATAATGTTTCTTTTATGGTCTAAAATACTGCAAGTAATCTATGATTTAGTTCCAGTAGTAAAACAATCCCATTAGAATTCCTGTTTTCACACATTTAACATCAAAAGATTTGTGCTATCCATCAAAAAATCCATTTAGCATGCAAAAAGTAACTTCACAAAAATAAATCCACCTTTATATTTTCTGTCTCACATACGGAACTTAAGAAGCTTCACAGATGTTTTTTCGTAGCTTTATAAAATCACTTAATGTTAGTCTGGTACCATTTATTCTTTTACCATTTTATTGGTAAAAACTATGTTGACATCAAAAGATGACAGCTCATGAAGCTTCAGACACCTGCCAATGAGACCACAAAAAATTGAACAAGACTCCCATCATCCACGCTCTGCATCAGGTACTTACTGGGCCTTGAATGGTGTTTGTACACTAGTCAGAAGGAGGGCAGAAAACGCAAAGGTAAGTACTTTGGAGCTCACTGAATATTATGATCTGGAAACACATTATGATGTTACCTGAGTGTTAGGTACCATCCCAATTTCCTCCAAGATGGTCTCAGTCTAGAATATTAGATTCAACTGATACAAAAAAAGGCAGTGCAACATTAACTTTGTGGAGGCATACTACTTATGCTATGTAATCACTGGGACTGTGAACATAACTTGTCCCAAGAACCTGTCACAGCCATCTTTCTTTTTAGGTTGGGTTATTCATCAGCCATGTATTTATACAGTTGCTTCTTTCTTGGTATTACCATTATGATCAAAGATTACCTGGACAGCAATGCCTGCTATAGACATGCAACATATAGTTGTTTTTTTTTTTTTGTCATAATGTGAAAACTATTTTAAGTCTATAACTCCATAGTGAGAAAATGTTATTAGAGTTTTCTTGTGTTCTTCCTTTAAATCACATATTATCCTTGGTTCTTCTTGAGGCTTTAAGCCAATTATTCTGCCAATTTTCACAATACTAGTTTCTTTTACAAACACTCAGATCAGGATCATCCATACCACTGCATGCTTCAAGTAAAGTAGCAGGAAACAACATGCATTATAAACTGAACCTTTCTGTTCTAAAAGAATAGGACAGGCTATGACATTATTCTATTAATCTTAACAAAATTATTAAGGTAAGCCATGAACCCATCAGATACACTGAATGTATAATCCAATGAATGTGCATTCCACTGGTTTTAGAAAAACCTTAAATCCTGGACTAGGAAGCTGGGCATGATGTTTCAGAACCCCGTCTTTCAGAGTCTGAAATATAGCTCACATTGTGAATAAGAAAAGTACAGCTGAAATGATCAGCAGCAGATGGCACCTTACCACCAGAGATGGAGGAGGCCAAGTGGATAAAAGCAGCAGGAGCCATGTCACCACCCAGGCTATATAGGCAGGTAACAGCAGCAGAGAACGGTGGCAGTTGGCCTAGGACACCTCATTAATGCAGTAACACTGGGTCAACTGTGGTCACTCAGGCTTTATAACTATATTGATGTATTTCATACCTTATATCACATACATTGTCTCAAATATTTAAAAGTTCTAATGTATCTGATAAGGGGTTAATATCCAAAATATATAAAGAACTTATATAGCCAACACCAAAAAATCCCAAGCAATCTGAAAAACGGGCAGAGGACCTGAATAGACGTTTTATCAAAGAAGACATACAGACGGCCAACAGGCACATGAAAAGATGTTCAGTATCACTAATCAGGGAAATGCAAATCAAAACCACAGTGAGAAATCACCTTACATCTGTCAGAATGACTAGCATCAAAAAGACAAGAAATGGTGTTTACAAGGACGTGGACAAAAAGAAACCTTGGTGAAATGTAAATTAATGGACCATAGAAAACAATATGGAAGTTCTTGAAAACATAAAAATAGAAATACCATATGATCTAATAATTCTACTACTGGGTATTTACCCAAAGAAAGCAAGATCACTAATTTGAAAAGATATATGCACTCCTACGTTCACTGCAGCATTATTTAAAATAATCAAGATATGGAAGCAACCAAAGTTTCCATTGATAGATGACTAGATAAAGAAGATGTTTTAATGTTCAGAGAAGTAACAACAAGATAGGATGAAAAGACCGAATTATTACCTATGTGGAGATTCTTATAGTCATGTAGAAATCCTGGACTTTGAGATCATATTGATACTGAATTGGATTTTTGAGCTTTTTCTTTTGAAAAGAAATGTGATTTTATTTTGCCTGCAGAAGGGAGAGAGGCTCAAATATTTGGTGACCACGGGACTGATTGTAGTAGTTCATTAGTGCCATACATTGAATTTTTGCTGCCACTTCAAATCTTCAGCATAGGAATGTATTTATTTGTCTTTTTGTAATGAGATAGGTCTATCTAATTAGTGTTGGCAATAAAATGAGTCAAAATGACATATGCTCTTCTCAGGCCAATGTTTTTGTTTTGTTTTTTTAAAGATTTTATTTATTTGACAGAGAGAAACATAGCGAGAGAGGGAACACAAGCAGAGGGAATGGTAGTGGGAGAAGCTGGATTCCCGCCGAACAGGGAGCCCGATGCGGGGCTCGATCCCAGGACTACGGGACCATGACCCGAGCCGAAGGCAGACACTTAACGACTGAGCCACCCAGGCGCCCCTCAGGCCAATGTTTGATGTATAATTCAAGCTCTTCAGAACTATCTTTCTCTATGAAACAATGATCAGTATTACTACAGACAAGGGCTATGGCTACCTTCCTCAGTCTGGGAGCCTGAGAAAAGATGACTCTAGTTTAGGGACACGTGGTAAGGAGACATCTGATTGTGTGGCTTTTTATTTAACCTTAATATAACCTTAGTTTAGGTTACCTCAATTTTAGAATTATTTGTATTTGAGTTAGATAATTCTTTACTGTGGGGAGCTGTCCTATGCAAGGCTATGTGTGGCATTTCCCCTGGCCTCTACTCACTGGATATCAGTAGTACTTCCCCACGTTACCATTCAAACAAAACAAAAAAAGTCTCCAGACATTTCTGGATGTCTCCCTGGGGGGCAAGATCACCACTGATCAAGAATCACTGCTTATCTTGACTTACAAAATTAATGAAATGAGATAAGCATAACTATATAATATTATCTTGTTAAAATCTGAAATTATATCTTACGAACAGTAGTAAATGAGAAATGATGGGAAAAATGAGATTTAAACTACTCTAAAGTTCTTGTATTTTCACACACATGCAAAATAGTATATTTAATCTCTGAGTTTACAAGTGTTACATTAAAATTTAAATGTTCATGCTAAAAAAATATCAGCCTAGATTAAATAAAAAGTCTAACTGTATGTACACACTGTGAATGTACTAAGACATAAATGAAAACATGGCAATGTAAAAGTCAAAATATTGTCAATAACAACTAAAAGTATGTGTTCCTATTTACATTAATATCAAATAAAACATGTGTTTAGTCAAAAAGTTAAAAAAAAAAA
>JAQQSY010007003.1:0-10716 GCA_028646535.1 Procyon lotor
GTGTGGTACTGGCACAAAAACAGACACATAGACCAATGGAACAGAATAGAGAGCCCAGATATGGACCCGCAACTCTATGGTCAAATAATCTTTGACAAAACAGGAAAAAATATCCAGTGGAAAAAAGACAGTCTCTTCAATAAAAGGGCGCAGTGTTTTGATTTGGTTTGTTTAGTGCAAGGATGTCATGTTGTTATGTAAATTCTGCAAGATGTCTACAATCAAAGGATATGTTAAATAAATATATGTTAAATATAAACATCTCTAAAGAAGTTATATTATCTAATGTAAAAATAACAATAACCACATCACTGCCTGAGCTCTTTAAGTTTAGAAAGAGAGACAATGAATGCAGTATAGGAATTCAACAAAGAAAGTGATTTTGTTTTTTAGTTACTTATTAATAACTGTTTGTGAAATTGTGGAAGTAGCATGAGATTGGGACCATGGTACAGCCTCTCACTCTCAGTAGGATCTTAGACGTAACAATCTCCTTCAGCCTCATCCGAAATGATGCCCACTTGTTTACATGAGCCACAGATCTGTGAACATTAAATGCATGAGTCAACATATGGTAAATCATAAAGTCCAATGCAAATATTAGTTAGCAAGTCACCAATGACTGTGTCCTAATATTACAGCAAGAAAGCAATTGCTTTACGGTGTATTCCATACTTGTTATAGCTAAAAGATTTGATAGAGTGTATTTCAGATTTTAAAAGATGATAATCGCTGCCACCATAGCTGACTCTGAACAAGTTATAACATGAATTGAAACTTATCCTCAAGAAAATGGGGAGTAGTTTCAAGTCCTTAGTCTTTAATATAAAGAAAGTCGTATAAATGTAGTGTGCTTTGGATGATACCAAGTGTAGTCCAAGTCACCATTCTTTAGTTAAGAACAAAATATATTTTAGTTGTCTAAAACAGATACCTTGGCTGGCTTGGTTGGTTAAGCATTCAACTCTTGATCTTGGCTCAAGTCATGAGCTCGAGGTAATAAAATTGAGCCCTGTGTCAGGCTCTGTGCTGGGCATGGAGCCTGCTTCTGTCTCTCCCTGTCCCTCTGCCTCCCCCATCCACTTAAAAAGAAGAAAAGACACTTTTCTACCTGAAGACTATAAAAGATCTCAGCGTTCTGGTATCAAGCCCCGCATCGGGCTCTCTGCTCAGCAGGGAGCCTGCTTCCCCCTCTCTCTCTGCTTGTCTCTCTGCCTACTTGTGATCACTCTTTCTCTGTCAAATAAATAAATAAAATCTTAAAAAAAAAAAAAAAGATATCCACCTGGACTTACTCATGTCTTACACTGAGCCAGCACCCAGGCTGGAAGAGTTAGATGGGCTGGTGACTGATTTTTATTTCTAAAGATCATTACTAATCTTCGTGGACACCCAACAAAGAGAAGGGCTCCTCTCTTAATTGTGGTTAATGTCTGAAAATGAAGATTTAGAAATTTTAAAGTAGGGTTTTAGAGTCACACAGATCTGAGTTTTTGTTATTGTTATTGTTATTGTTGTTTAAAAATTTTATTTATTTTACAGGGAGAGAGAGAGTTCACGAGCAGGCAGAGAGGCAGGCAGAGAGAGAGGAGGGTAAGCAGGCTCCCCACTGAGCAGAGAGCCTGACACGGGGCTTGATCCCAGGTCCCTGGGATCATGACCTGAGCCGAAGGCAGAGGCTTAAGCGAACTGAGCCACCCAGGTGCCCCCAGACCTGAGTTTAAATATGGCTTTGCCATTTTCTAGCTGTGTGTTCTGAGAATAGTGATGTAAACTCTATAAACCTTTATTGCCTTAAGTTTTAAGTGGACACCGTACCTATTGCCTGTGTCTATGGAGATAAATGACTGTATATATGTAAAATATCTAGATGAATGCCTGGTATCTGGCAAAAAGTCAGAGCTAAAAACATTGTCTATTTTTATCAGTAATAAAACCACCAACAAGTAATATTTAAGCTCTTCTTACATGCCAGAGATTGTGTTATTTACTTTCACACAAAACTTGCCTGTCACTCTATAGGGCTTATATGAGAGTGCAATGCAGTAGTTAAATGTTCAGCTTTGGAGACCAAGAGCCTGAGTGCAATATTCCTTTTTTTGCCACTTACTTTACCAAGTGACATGACCTTTCTAGATCTCTCTTTCCTCATCTTTAATTTGGGAATGCTATCAGAACACCTTCATACCATTGTTGTTGACATTCAGTATGGTGGGAAGTGAAAAGTGCTTGGCAACATGCCTGGTGTGTGGGAAGCATTTAAACAATGGCGTCGTTATGTTATGGTTGTAATGATTATTGTCATCTTCACATTTCGGTGGTATGCTAAGATGCAGGCAGAGATTTATCTTCTGTAATTATTAGTTCTTATGTAACTACAGTGTGGCAGAAAAAAATCACAGTCCTGCAGTGAGACAGACTTTTTCTGTATATGTTTTTTTTTTAAATGTGAAAGAGAATTTTATTTGTTTTTCTAATTCCAGTATAGTTAATGTTGATCGTAAGTAAATTGTTTGATCAGTCTCAGAATCTCATCCATGATGTGATAGCAATCTATTACTTTTCTATTACTGCTATAACATGTACCTTCAAATCTAGTCATTAAAAACTAGACTTTACCTCATAGCTGCTGTAACTTGGAAGTCTTGTATGGTATGCCTGGATCTTTCCCTTAGGATTTTATAGGTCTGAGGTGAATGGGTTGTCAAAGTGGGCTATTTTCTTGATACTCATGGGAAGAATGTACTTCCAAACTCATTCGGGCTATTGGTAGAACTTACTTCCATAGGTTGTAGGACTGAGGTCGATTTTTCCTTGCTGGGCTGCCCTTAACATCCAGAGGCCTGGCTCTGGTCCTTGCACATGGCCCCTTACATCTCACAACCAGAAAAGGCTTGCTGAATCCTTATCACATTTGGAATTTCCCTGGCTTTCTCTACCACTGCATCTCTTCTGCCTTCAGCTGGAGAAAGTTCTTTGTTCTGAAAGGCTAATGTGTTTAGAATGAACCCCCATGGATAATCCAGAATACTCTCTAGAGTATCTGTGACCCAAATCAGCAATGTCCCTTTGCCACATAGCTTAAGATATACACACTATTCAAGGATTTGCACACAAACATCGTTGGGGCACCATTTTGCCTACCGAGAGAATACTTATAGGTTCATACATTTAGAAAAAGGAATATTTTTGTAAAATTATTTTTAGGGGCACCTGGGTGGCTCAGTGGGTTAAAGCCTCTGCCTTCAGCTCAGGTCATGATCTCAGGGTCCTGGGATCGAGCCCATCAGGCTCTCTGCTCAGTGGGGAACCTGCTTCCCTCTCCCTCTCTGCCTGCCTCTCTACTTGTGATCTCTCTCTCTGTGTCAAATAAATAAATAAAATCTTTTTTAAAAAGTATTTTTGGTGCTGTTTTAATATCCTATATCAAGAAATACTGAATGTATAATTTGAAATAAAAAATAAAAACTAAGAAGGAAACTAAAATCTACTATAATTATTTCACCTACAAGAGCAATAACCACATTTAATAAGAATTTAGTTCATGATTGTAATGATACTTTCACTTTAATATATAGTTTTATAACACAAACTTTTTCTGCATATTCTGAAAATGTTTGTGAATATGATTACTATGATTGCCTTATCTCTCAGTGAAAACATTATATTACAGGAATTTCAATTAATAATTATTTCCTCAGTGCCTGTGAAGAGCCTAGCACTCTGTTGGAAGTAGGCTTAGAAAGATGAGAAAGAGCCTCCTGCAGCAAGTGTGTGGGGAAAAAAACATTTGGACAGAGAAGGAAATATACCATGGTTCATTTTCAATCATAAGTATTAGGATAACAATGTAAACGTACTTCCCTAACAAGCATTGCTATAAATTTTGCATTTAGATTGTCACTTTAAACTCCAAATGTGTACAAGCAGATACACCATATTTTTTTTTATCCTGTACTTGCAGCTTTATGATTAATGTCAGTAATTGTTACTAATTTAGCTGGGTTTATTAATAAATATTCAATTACCTTAAGACCTTTAAACAATTCAAGAATCCCGAATCCTCAATTTGTTCAACAATGTCAGG
The DNA here is from genome assembly GCA_028646535.1 of Procyon lotor. NCBI lineage: Eukaryota > Metazoa > Chordata > Mammalia > Carnivora > Procyonidae > Procyon > Procyon lotor. The sequence continues at coordinate 4,088 of JAQQSY010007003.1, forward strand.
ATGGTAATGACCATAAATAACAATCGCCTTCTTTGTGGGCACTCTAATCCTAATTACATGTTTGCTCCGTGGACTCATCTAACTGGAATTTTATGATCCAAATTTGATTTACAGCTATAAATTAAATAATTATCTGAGGTACTGCTGGGGCTACTGGGACTAGTGATGTGAAATCTGATCAATCTTGCGGAGCTTAATGTCTCCTACGAATGGAAACCAACTCAGGAATTCATAGCCTGTTTTATTGTCTCCTGCAGCCTGGTCATTTAGATCAGGAAAGTGAAAAAAAGAAGAAAATGTATTATCTGTCTCAAACCTGTGGCAGCCAAGTGAAAAGATTTAGAAAGTCATAAAAATTACTCTAAAAAAAAAAAAGAGTATGGAAACAATTTGATCTGGGTGGTTTGGAAGAAATGGACCAAAATAACTCTTGTCCAGCGGTTCATGGAAATATCTGCCTAGAATTGTACTTTTGCACAATTGCAGATGACCATATGTTACTTCAAATCTGCTAACAAACAAAAGAATTTAAAATTCAACAGCTGCTCCCACCCCTACTACTCTCTCACGTGTACTTGAATTATTATGGTCATGAAAAGAAAAAAAAAAAAAAACAAGTGTTTTACACATGGAAGGCAAGGGCAAAACAACGTGATAACATTTATTATAGACATATGCACAGAGTGCGATGGGAACACAGAGGAAGGAGAAATATCACATTATTTATGAGGTTGGAGCGGTCTTAGCAACTACCTATGGCCACAGTCCTCTCTTTTGTGGGTACACTAAAAGAGGGTGGCTTGCCCCAGGTGACACTGCTTAGGAAATAACATCTGACTATGACCCTTCATGTGCAATTGCATTCTGAATGCCATTTTCATTTGGCTTTTCCTCCCTTACTCTCTACCTCTCCTCTGTGTAGCTTAGTTGAAACTTTGTATTTCTTTTCCAAAGAAACTTGTCCTCAGCTGCAGTATCTATCCTTTGATCAAGAGAGATGCTTACTCCCTATTCTTTTACATTTCAGCCTATACTCATTCATTTCTTTTTCGTATATTTATGGAAGTCGTATTAGACTACAGAAATAGCTTTGAACAAGGTCAGCATCTTTTGTCTGATGGAATCTAACTACTAGGGAGTATAATAATAAGCAAATAACCTAATAAGAGCATTGTACATGGTAATAAGTGCTGTAAAGGAAATCACATGGTCATTGAACTAGGGGGGGCTGAGATTAGACAGCATATAGGAGATGCTTTTGAGAGTGGCCAGGGAAGGCCTCTGGCAGGAGGTAGCCTTGCAGGAGATGGCAAGGGAGCTGAAACTCAAAGGGGAAGGGGAAAGGCTGGCTATATAGTATCATACCCTTGTCCCTAAAACTTACTGCTACACCTCTAGCGTTCTCCACAAGTAGCATGCTATAGAAGTCCCCAGATGGGAGCATCCTCTGTATCTTAATACTAACCCTGCATTTTAGCACTCAGTTGCAATGTTCTTTTCCTTCTTTTCTTACCATGAAATGGGGTTCGACTCCTTCTCTAATATATATCGCAGATGAAGGATAACACTGTTAGTATATAAAAACTTGATGTATTATGTTTTGTCTTACCAAGTCTAATCTAACAGAGTGCTGACCCCAATACCATTGTTCAGTGAATGCCTCCTGATGATGCTGGCCTTGCATTTTTTCATCTATCCAAGAAACATATACTAAGTACCTACAGTGTGTCTGAGACAGTATGATATGAGTACTTGAGATCTACTGATTAGGAAGACAGACCAAAGCCCTACCTTCTAGGATCTTGCATCACTCTTGGAAATCCATGTGGAGCTCTTTCCTGCTTTACTACAGAGGTGAATCACTTGCCATGGGCTTTGTCTTTACTTTTTTTTAAAAGCACACAACCTAGTGACTATAGTCACTAGTGAGTCTCTCTTCTGCAGGCTTCCGTCTTCTCCTTGGAAAACAAGAGGTAAAGAGTGTTCCTCCCTCAGCTTTGGGTGAGGACTAATGAGAGCCACAAAAGTGAGAGTGGTGACATTGTCATATAACTTGTCTGTATAATGTACTGTAGGAGCAGTGACTACCACCAGTTGTTCAAACTTATTGGAAAGAATTAATCATTATCATTGCTATTAAATATTTGCTGAGTGTTGTCACTTGACATGAGACTTCCTTTCCTGTAGATCAGGGAGAGTATTTTTATAGAATGTACTTCTCAGATTCCTCAGTGGAAACGGAATCATACATTCTGTATTATCAAATCACCCCAAGATTGCTAGAGTGATCAGAGCCACTAGGACAGGGCAATTTCTGGGTTTAAGTGTTTATTTTATTATATTCTAAATAGATAAACTTTTTTCATGTTACTTTCCCTTTATGGATTGTTTCTACAAAAGTAGATTATAAAGAACTTCCCAATTTTTTTTTTTTCTTTTTTCCTATTTCTACCCTCGGTAAATATCCATTGGGAGATATTGTTTTTACCATGGGAAAAAAAGGTTGGATTTTTTCAATAAGAGAAAACAAGATTATAGTGGGATATATGTCAGTAAAGTTTAAGCTTTATTGACAAGAAGGCTGTATCATAGTGTAAAATTCTTGCTGCCTATCTCTCAGGATGGCCTAAAAAGAAATCAAATGACCATAACGTAAAGATGTGTTGAATCACTAGGTCGTACACCTGAAACTAATGTAATATTTTGGCAAATAAAATTTTAAAATTCAAAAATAAGTAACAAAAACCAAAGTGGTATGGAGAAGTAGTCTCCACATTTCCAGTGTATAACAAAGCTTGCAGTACCACTTTTGTTTAATCTAGCTTTTCACAATGCAAAAACTTTACCATAAAGTTTACCATCAAAAAGCTTTCCATAAATGAAGCCAGTTGTTGAACTGATCCATGAAAGATGCAAAACCAAGGCTAAAATAAACAAATTTCATTCCTTGGGACAAATTACTTCTTCCAGACCTTTTCCAGAGTTGCACATTACCAAATTTACCATTCAGCGGCTCCCCACCCACCCAAAAAAAAAACCTGAACCATGCATGACAAGCAAAGTTTTCTCAGCTTGGTTAAAGTCACACTCAGAACTTCAGAGCAGTTTATTACTCAATATAAATATTTCTACTAGGATAAGTCTAATTCAATTGAAAGTAAAAGCTGTGCACATTTGATTTGTGTATAGATTAGCATGAAAATATTATATTAATTCAATTGGCATACCAGATTTTCAAAAGTGATTTGTTTTCTGCTTCTAATTTATAGTAATTGTGATAAATGTATATGAATACCCTTGCTTATGCTTTCCTTGGTAATCAGCACATCAGCTGAGAATGAGCTAATAAAGAGATGACAAACCTTCTAACTGCAGATTTCACCACCAAAGTATGATTCGTATCTCTGTTCACCTAACCTAGTTCTACAATTTTAAGATCCCATTTTAACTCCTGTTACGACTTCTAACTGGGCTCTGTCAGGTTTTGCCTGTTACTCCATCTTACACAGAGTGCCACATCAATCTTAGTCAGTCACAGAAATGTGTCAACTCCTTAGCATGGGAGCTAATCTCGTTCTGATCTAGTCCACTAATCTTCATTCACCCATTCCTAGATTAGCTAGACGCTTACTCTACTCACACATTTACATATTCCTGCTTATGTGCCTTTGCTTGCATTGTCTAGATTGATTCTGATACCATCTTCAACTCTGGAGGTGTATAAAAGACAGAATATTCCACGAATGTGGAATGATCCTGCTAAGAACCTTTAGAATAAAATCCTTATGGTATATGAATCAGAATAAGTACTGATTCTTCCTTTTTCTCATTCCGTATTCCTTGACAACATCCAATATGCAAAACCATGTCTATCTTGCTAACTTTGATACCACATGTCTTTAATATTCTGGTTCTTTGTAAATGGTTGAAGAAATCAAGAATCTTTTATGATGTCAGGCAGATGTGCTTGAATTGCTCCTTATCTTCATCTACAACATGTAACCCCTTACCATAATTTCTCTTTTCATAAATATTTGACCCCATAATTCCCTTTCTCTGCTTCAGGTTTAAGTTTATGTGACATTCCCTGGGAATCGTTTCCTAGGGACACATTGGCAGAGGTATCTCATCATATCAGTGGTTATTTTTATGTTACCGTACTTATTTTTTATACTTTTTTCCCCTCTTTGTATAGATTATAAATTCACTGAAGGCAGGGATTCTTTCATATCAGAATGTTCAGTATCAAATATAAGGCCTGGCACAGAATAAGGTATATAATCAATGTTTAGCAGGATGTTGGATTTATAAACATCTGTTCCCTAAGTCATACTTGTACTTTAGACCACAGACTACACTTTTGTGAAGTCCTTCATACATCTGTCCACTGAAAAAATGATCCCCCTCTTCTAAATTTTCACATCATTTCCTTCATGGAATTTATAGTTTTCTGCCTTGCAGTATCTCAGTTTATAGACTTGATTATTTTTCCAGACTAAATGTTAACTATTTTAGTAAGAAGGACTTACTTATTTACTTGATTAATAATTAATTATTTGACCATTATCTGTGTTCTCCTGTTTCCCCAGTCCTCACACAGATTGGGAACCCGACAGTCATTCAATAATGTTGAATAAATGCGTGGTTAGGTGATGTATACCACTTTTTGAAATAGATCCACTACTATGTATCAGTTATATTAGAGTGTTGTACAATCATGTAATACCAATTCAACTTGATGATTAAATCTTTATACTTCTCATCACAGAGAAGCACTTCATAGAGTCTATAATACGGGCAGTGGTGGTGATGGAGGAGGGGTTGACACTGGTAATGGAAATGTTATCTCTATTGGTAAGACACTGTAATTTTATACAACCATTATTTAACTTGATTTTGATAAAAGGCCATTAAAACAAGCAAAGTTTGGAGTCTTCATATATAGGATTCCTTTTTAGTTAATTTGGTAAATCTTTATTGAGTAAGAACTATGTTCTAGACATTGTGCTAGACATGGAAGACACATGGATAGAAAACTAGATCATTTCTTTGACATACTAATCATGTTTTAATGATGAAAGGCTTGTGTCTGAGAGAAATTGTTTTACTTACCCCAGATCACAAAGTAAGTGCAAGAATTCAGCATAAGTTTTCTATCAATTAAGACAAAATTAAGAAATAATGGATTCCTGCACTCCATTGCATCATTTTCTTTCTCAAATAATTATTTCATCTACCCAGAAGCAGAAAATCAGTAAGAAAACCTTTATCGTAGATGTGAATGTTTTTCAGTGGCAATCAGTGTTATATGGAAAAAGAAAAAAGACAAATAATTTTATTGAGATTTATCGATAGTCAGCTATTGCCATAAGATCATCTAACAATTTCAGATAATAATGAAAATTAGTATCAAATTTGAGATTTTTTTGTGTGTGTTTAATAAATTAAACAGCATTTTTGTCAGGAGGCTTCATGAAGATACAACTATTGAATCTTAAAACTTAGGTTATTAAGCAAAATAAATACCTCTAATTGTGTAATTAATACTTTATACCTTATTTTATTTCTTACTGAGTCCTGCACTAATATGTAGTATGAATAGTTTATATTATATAACGAAGTTACATTTTATATTTTATAATATGGGATGTATATTTTTCCTTTAGTATTTTACTGTTTCTGTTTTGTTAGAAAAACAGAAAACAATAAACAGAAAAATTTTAGGTCGATTCCCTGACCATGAAGTGGTAGCAGGAGGGAAAAGTCACTTGGGTGAGGGGTGCCTGGGTGGCTCAGTTGGTTAAGCATCCAACTCGTGATTTTGACTGAGGTCATGATCTCAGGGTTGTGAGATCCAACTGCATTTAGGGCTTTGTGCTGGGCATGGAGTCTGCTTAAGATTCTTTCTCTCCCTCTCCTGCCCCTCCCCCCATTTGTGTGCAGACTCTCTGTCTAAAAAAAACATTAAGGGTAAATAGCCAGTAGTGTGATGGCAGGGTCATAGGGTAGCTCTATTTTTAATTTCTTGAGCAATCTCCACACTGCTTTCCAAAGTGGCTGCACCAGCTTGCAATCCCACCAACAGTGTAAGAGGGTGCCCCTTTTTCCACATCATCTCCAACATTTGTTGTTTACTGTCCTGTTGATTTTGGCCATTCTAACTGGTATAAGGTGGTATCTCAGTGTGGTTTTGATTTGAATCTCCCTGATGGCTAAAGATGATGAACATTTTTTCATGTGTCTGTTAGCCATTTGTATGTCTTCTTAGGAGAAGTGTCTGTTCATGTCTTCTGCCCATCTTTTGATGTAATTGTCGGTTTTGTGAGTGTTAAATTTGAGGAGTTCTTTATAGATCTTAGATATCAGACCTTTGTCTGTAGTGTATTTACCCCAAAGAAGCAGATGCAGTACAAAGAAGGGCCACATGTACCCCAATGTTCATAGCAGCAATGGCCACAATTGCCAAACTGTGGAAAGAACCAAGATGCCCTTCAACAGATGAATGGATAAAGAAGATATGGTACATATATACAATGGAATATTAGGCCTCCATTGGAAAGGAGGAATATCCAACTTTTGTATCAACATGGATGGGACTGGAAGAGATTATGTGGAGTGAAATAAGTCAA
>JAQQSY010007004.1:0-10716 GCA_028646535.1 Procyon lotor
ATAAAGAACTTCTCAAACTCAACACTCAAAGAACAAATAATCCAATCAAGACATGGGCAGAAGATATGAACAGACATTTCTGCAAAGAAAACATCCAAATGGCCAACAGACACATGAAAAAGTGCTCAACATCACTCAGCATCAGAGAAATACAAATCAAAACCACAGTGTGATACCACCTCACACCAGTCAGAATGGCTAAAATTAGCAAGTTAGGAAACGACAGATGTTGGCGAGAATGTGGAGAAAGAGGAACCCTCCTACACTCTTGGTGGGAATGCAAGCTGGTACAGCCACTCTGGAAAACAGTATGGAGGTTCCTCAAAACGTTTAAAATAGAGCTACCCTGTGACCCAGCAATCGCACTATTGGGCATTTACCCTAAAGATATAAATGTCGTGATCCGAAGGAGCACATGCACCCAAATGTTTATAGCAGCAATGTCCACAATAGCCAAACTATGGAAAGACCCTAGATGTCCATCAAGAAAATGTGGTGTGTATATATATACATATACATATACATATACATATACACACACACACACACACACACACACACACACACACACACACACACACACATATATATAATGATGGAATACTATGCAGCCATCAAGAGAAATGAAATCTGGCCATTTAATGACGTGGATGTAACTGGAGGGTATTATGCTAAGTGAAATAAGTCAGTCAGAGAAAGAACAGTATCACATGATCTCTCTGTTATGAAGAATTTGAGAGGCAAGGCGGAGGTTTGTGTTGGGGGTGGGGGAGAGAAATGGAACAGGAGGGGATGGGGAGGGAAACAAACCATAAGAGACTCTTTAGACTCATGAAACAAACTAAGGGTGGCTGGGATGCAGGTGGGTAGGTTCTGGGTGGTTGGGTTCTGGACATTGGGGAGGGTATATGCTATGTTAAGTGCTGTAAAATATGTAAGCCTGACCATTCACAGACATGTACCCTGGGGCAAATAATACATTATATGTTAATAAAAAAAATGGAGAAAAAAAGAAGAAATTCTATGTTGTCATTAGTGTTTTTCTCCATCCTAGCCATAGCCTGGATAATTATCAGCCTGAATTCCCTTTCTGACATACTATTAATGTCTGTGTCTAATAGTTCTGAGGGAGAGGGTGAGTCTCTGGGTTTTCCTCTGTTGATGTTCCTCCTCCTAGTCATTTTGATGGGAGGTGGATAAAAGGATGTATAGCTGGATATTTCACCCATTATCCAGGTGGGTGCACTCTGGAAGGTTTAGGAGCAACTGGGATTCAAAAACAAAAAGAAAGAATGAGGATAAAAAAAAGATAGAGAAAACGAATTCCCAGCCAGAATGAGCCCTCAAAAATAAGATTTATAAGATATGTAGACCACCATGAACAAACATACAGACTGATAAAAGTAAATGACAAGAAATAAAAGAACCTAGTCAGAATGAACCCATGGAATCAGATTTATATAATACCAGAACAAAAGCAAATATATATTAACACTGACGAAGGATAAGACGGGAGGGTAGTTATAACTTCTTATGGGTGAGGAAGGTTATTTCAAGTCTTCCTGGGTTTATTGTTCTTTTAAGCCTCTAGTTGCAATGTTAAGTAGTTTAAAAAATTAAAAAAAAAAAAACCAAGAAATGTGTAAATAAGTGAATTAAAATATAGACAGTAAGAATGAAACAACTTGTATGTATGAAATATACAGTTTTGAGAGTATTATCAGGCGCTTAATATATTGATTTCCCCAGATGTTGGGGATTTAAAATTTTATGGGGACACTGTGGTTTTAGTACTTTTGTTTTTTTGTTTTGTTTTGTTTTTTGTTTTTTTGTTTTGACTTGTTTTCTGGAGAAGAGGCCTGCTTCCTTGTTTAGAGGCAATCTTGCTTCTTTTGAGTCACACTGCCCCCCAATCAAGGGGCTGAGCTCTGTGGAAAACGGTTTCAGTCTTTCACTCTCAGAAGGTTTTTGGCCTTTTGTAGCTTTTTCACCTTTTCAGAGAGTCCAAGCATGGAATCTGCCTGTATGTACCCAGATCTCTGCATCAAAGAGAAGTCTCAGTCTGCTCCCCTCTGGGTGGTCCAGAACACACACTTCCCTCAGAAATCAGTTGCTTTCCTATACAATAACAGTGAAAATATTGAGAGGGTAATTAGAAAATTGATTCCATTTACTGTAGCACTAAGAATCATAAGATACCTGGGAATAAACCTACCCAAAGTGGTAAAGGATTCTTTACCTTACCACTTACCTAAGTGGTAAAGGATTCTTTACCAAAGTGGTAAAGGATTCTTTACCACTTAGTTTCTCAAGGAACTTGAACTTAGTTCCTCAAGGAACTTGAGGAATTGAGTCCTCAAGGAACTAAGTTTCTCAAGGAACTAAGAACACTTATGAAAGAAATTGAAGAAGACACAAAAAGGTGGAAAAGCATTCCATGCTCAGGGATCAGAAGAATAAACATTTTTAATTTGTCTACACTGCCCAGAGTAATCTATACTTTCAGTGCCATCCCGATCAAAATTCCACAGGTTTCTACAAAGGGCTGGAACAAACAATCCTAAAATTTGTATGGAACCAGAAAAGACCCTGAATTGCTAAGGAAATATTGAAAAAGAAACACCAAGCTGGGGCATCACATTTCTGGATTTCAAGCTTTTCTACAAAGTAGTGATCACCAAGACAGCATGGTACTGGCACAAAAAAAAGACATATAGACCAGTGGAACAGAAGAGAGAGCCCTGATATGGACCCGCAACTCTATGGTCAAATAATCTTTGACAAAAAAGGAAAAAATATCCAGTGGAAAGAAGAGAGTTTCTTCAATAGATGGTGTTGGGAAAATTGGACAGCTATATGTAGAAGAATGAAACTTGACCATTCTTTTACACTATACACAAAGATAAACTCAAAACTTCAACCTGAGGAAGGAGTCTATCAAAACCCTAGAGAAGAAGATAGGCAGTAACTTCTTCAACATCAGCCACAGCAACTTCTTTCAGGACATGTCTCCAAAGGCAAAGGAAACAAAAGCGAAATTGAACTTTTGGGACTTCAACAAGATAAAAAGCTTCTGCACAGCAAAGGAAACTGTCAACAAAAGAAAGAGGCAACTCACAGAATGGGAGAAGATATTCACAAATGACACAACAGATAAAGGTCTGATATCTAAGATCTATAAAGAAGTCCTCAATCTCAACACTCATAAAACTGATAATCACATCAAAAAATGGGCAGAAGACATAAACAGAAATTTCTCCAAAGAAGACATACAAATGGCTAACAGACACATGAAAACATGTTCATCATCTTTAGCCATCAGTGAGATTCAAATCAAAACCACACTGAGATACCACCTTACACCAGTTAGAATGGCCAAAATCAACAGGACAGTAAAGAAGAAATGTTGGAGAGGATGTGGAGAAAGAGGAACCCTCTTCCACTGTTGGTGGGAATGCAAGCTGGTGCAGCCACTTGGAAAACAGGGTGGAGATTCCTCTAGAAATTAAAAATAGAGCTACCCTATGACTCTGCAATTGCACTATTGGGTATTTACCCCAAAGGAGCAGATGCATTACAAAAAAGGGCCACATGTACCCCAATGTTCATAGCAGCAATGGCCACAATTGCCAAACTGTGGAATGAACCAAGATGCCCTTCAACAGATGAATGGATAAAGAAGATATAGTCCATATATACAATGGAATATTATCCTCCGTCAGAAAGGATGAATATCCACCTTTTGTGTCAACAGGGACAGGACTTGAAGAGATTATGTGGAGTGAAATAAGTCAAGTGGAGAGACCCAATTATTTTATGGTCTCACGTGTGGAGCATAAGGAAGAACGTGGAGGGCATTGTGATAAAGGGGAGCGGGGATGGGGCAAATCAGATGGGGATGAACCATGAGAGACCGTGGATTCTGAGAAACATATTGAGTGTTTTGGGGTAGTGGGGTTGTGGGGTTGGGTGTGCCTGGTGGTGGGTATTGAGGAGAGCATGTATTGCATGGAGCACTGGGTGTGATACATGAACAATTAATCTTGTAACACGGAAAAAATAGAAGATAGATTTGGCAAAAAAATAAAAAAAGAAAGAAAGTCTGACTTTGAAAGCAGAATTGGTTTCTTCTAAGGCTGTAAGGGAAAATCTTTCTCAGGCCTCTTTCTCTGATTTGTCGATGGCCATCTTCTCCCTGTGTCTTCACATTATCTTCTCTTTATACAGGATTCTGTCCAAATTTTCCCTTTTCATGATGACTTCACTTATTCTGGGTGGGGCCCACCTTAATTACCTCATTTTAATTTAATTATCTCTATAAAGACCTTATCTCTAATTAAGGTCACATACTTGGGTAATGTGGGTTAGGACATCAACATATGAACTTTGGAAGGACACAATTCAATGTGTAACACCATCCTTGAGCTTGATCTTTCTCTTCATTTGTGTTTATTTTCTTAGATTAATTTCTTGAGAGTTAAGGCTATAAATTTTGAGATCTTTGTTGCTTACTATCAAAGTGATAGCTTGCCTTATTGTAAGAGAATAACTCACTTACAGTTGGAGATGAGACTTTATAAGAAGCATCTTTAGTTCCCTGGCAATAATTGAATCAGTAACATAAAAAGAAGGATGAGAAATCAAGGGCAATGCCTTATCTCAGGTCATACTGGTAGTAGAGGCAGAAAGATGAAAGCTCTGGGTTTCAGAGGGGGTGGGAGCAGATCCACAAGGACAGAGAATAGCCAAGGAGAAAAACTGACAGGGCAGATTCTGGCTGGTTTTATTCAACTTTCCTTAAGGGAAGCCTCCTACTCAAGTGAAATTGGCTCTAAACATTTATTCTGACAGACTATTGCTTGTCCTTACTGAGATCCCTGAGGAGATGTTTTCCTCAAGGGATTAGAAAAGTGGGCCTGGGGTAGTGTGTCAAGGAAATGGAGCCTTAATATAAAGTATCCTCTTCTGGTGGCAACGCCCATCTCTCAGGGACCATGTACTGTCTGCTTCATCCTGCAAGTCCATCCTGTGTCCTGCTTATTTCACATCCATTTTCCAATGGACAGAATCTAATTAATAAACTATTTAGAATAATTAGAAGCTAGTAATGAATAAAAGGTAATGAGACATTCTGCCAGTAATTTAGCAAGAGCTCTGCATTTGCTAATTTGGAAGTAACTGAACCTGGAACTACTCAGCAGCATGCCAGTCTGGTTCACAGACTCAAAAGGCACAAGCACATGGAGCAGAAGTCACTGGGCAAGTGAGGGTCAAGTACTGTGTTCTTGTTCCACGGAGGTAAGAAGTCAGGGCTGGTGAGGCTGAAGGGGCAGAGGGAGGAACAGAAAGATATTAATGATTCCAGATCACCAAGCGCCAACCATGAAGGAGACACTGTGCTGGGGGAATTGCATAAATTCTTGCGGTAACCTATAAGGTACATATTGTTACCCTCTGTTTTAATACGAGGACATTATAACTATGGAAGAAGCAAAAAGACTAAAGGGAAAAGCTACTATTAATTATCCAAACCTGTTTGATTTCAAAACCTGAAATTTCCCACTTTGTATCACAATCTTTGAGACAATAATGTTGTCTTTGAGACAATAATGTTAGTGAAGGCAAGTTCTTATTGCTGTTCTGTTTCCTTCTTAAGCAAAGAATGTTGGCTTAATTGAGAGGCACAGCTTTTTTGCATTACTGGTGACTCTTAAGTCATCTATGATGGTCCTGGTGAAATTTTCATTTTTGAGGGGGAAAAAAGGAGAGAAAAATAGATTAGCCTCATTCCAGCCAACTTGCCTAGTAAAGATCCTCCTCAGCCACCACAGTGAAATGACTTTGGTTAAAAGGAAGTGATTAGTGCCACATTGCACAGGTATGAGAAAGGGGTATGCAACCTGGCTTATTGGTAATGACTAGATAGATAAGCACAACTAATGGAGATTAAAGCACATGGTATAAAACAGTAAATAATTGAACAAGAACCTATGTGAATGTTAGAACAGAAAGGAAAGAACAAACATTACTTATCAGATTACTGTGTTAGAAGCTGTGAAGCTGTGTTATGTCTTTTACATATGCTGGTCTCTCTCTCTCTCTCTCTCTCTCTCTCTCTCTCTCTCTCCTGAGAATGATTTTCTGCCTTTATTCATCTTCCTTAACCCACTTAAAATAATTCATGATAGAGTTGAATATAATATTGATTTTCCCTGTTTTTTGAAGGGCGAGATCACATCTGTTTTGTTTAACACTGTATCATATAAGGAGAAGCTGTTAACATTTCTAGAACTCAATAATTTTAACTCTGCTACTTCCTTCCTTGTCATCCTAGGCTACTGAGCCCAGTTTTCTCATCTATAGAAGTGGATACATGGGCTCTTGGGTGGCTTGGATAAGTGCCTGACTTTGGCTCAAGTCATTATCTTATGGTTCTGGGATCAAGCCCCACATTGTGCTCCCTGCACAGTGGGAAGACTATTTTTCCTTCTCACCCCTGCTAGTGCTCTCTCTCTTGCTGTCTTTCTTGATATCTCTCTCTCTTTCTCTCAAATACATAAATAAAATATATATTTTTATTTTTTTAAAGATTTTATTTATTTGACAGCGAGAAACAGCGAGAGAGGGAACACAAGCAGAGGGAATGGTAGTGGGAGAAGCAGGCCTCCTGTGGAGCAGGGAGCCCGACACGGGGCTCAATCCCAGGACCCTGGGATCATGACCTGAGCTAAAGGCAGACGCTTAATAACTGAGCCACCCAGGCGCCCCTATATTTTTAAATGGATACAGGATCATAACATGTTTCAGGTATTCAAAAAATATTCTCGGATGGGGGGCAAGATGTCGGAGAGGTAGGAGACCCTGTTGCAACCTGTCCCCAAAAGTGAGCTGGATATCTGCCAGACCACACTGAACACCCATGAAATCAACCAGAGGAGCAAGATTTTTCACTTCTGGATATCTACAGGAGCAGTAGACAGCAGCAGAGAGGTAAAGCAAAGCAGGAACACTTGAAACGGTATCAGAGGATAAACAAAAGGGGGAGGGAGCCACCAGAAGCAGCACAAGGACAGTAATACCCCAAAGGAAAGCGCTGGGTAGTTGCAGAGCAGCAATAACTTAGAGCCCTTAGAGCCCGGTTAAAAACACTTAAAAACACGTACTGCATGGAGCACTGGGTGTAGTGCAAAACAATGAATCTTGTAATACTGAAAAAAATAAATAAATAAAAATTAAAAAAAAAACCAAACACTTAAAAAGAGCATAAGGTTCTAAAGAGCAGCAAGTGGAAGGGGGTGGGCGGGGGTTCGGGCCTCGGCCCACACTCCCAGGAAGAACACCACTCTCCACAAAGAGAGTCCAGTGGGGGGCGGGGTCCAGCTCACCAATTTTGTGGGCCTGGTGCACGCGCTCCTGAAAGCACCTTCGAGAGTCTGCTGGGATCCCGGAGCCAGCAGCTTTTCTCCGGATACAGCGCTTTCTAGATGGTGCATCCCTGAAGGCAAGAACTGCACAATCAGTGCACAAATCTTGGCGAGAATCTGGCCCTACCCCGCCAGAGCCTGAGGAGTCGCCAAACTGCTGAGTGCATGGAACCTGGGACAGGCTGCCCTGGGAGATTTGTGGAGGGGAAGGTCTGTTTTGGACCACCCAGAGGGGAGCAGACTGTGGCTTCTCTGTGACTGGGAGGTCTGGGTACAGAAAGGCAGGTTCCTCCCTTAGACTCTCTGAAAAGGAGAAAAAGCTACAAAAGGCCAAAAGCCTTCAGAGAGCTAAAGACTGAGAATCTGGGTTCCACAGAGCTCTGCCCCTTGACTGGGGGACAGGATGACTCAACACAAGCAAAATTGACTGGAAAACAATGCGCCAGGCCCCTCCCCCAGAAGACAAGTCAAAAAACAAAAGGACTATAACCACAGGGTCCCCATAAGACTTTATTTCCCCAACACCAGGGGAAATCAATATATTAAGTGCCTGATAAAACCTTCAAACTTGTATATTTCATAGATACAAGTTTTTTTTTTTCTTTTCTATTCTCTATAATTTTTAATTCACTTGTTTTCACATGTCTTGGTTTGATTTTGTTTTCGGTTTTTATTTTTTTTCTTTTTAACTAATTAACATTGCAACTAGAGGCTTAATACAATGATAAACCCAGGAAGACCCGATATAACATTCCCCCCACACAAGGAGTTATAACTGCCCTCCCATCCTATCCTTCTGTCAGTGTTTCTACCAATTTGCTTTTGTTCTTGTATTATATGTAATCACATTCCTGGGGTTCATTCAGACTAGGTTCTTTTATTTCTTGTCATCTACTTTTGTTGATCTACATGTTTGTTCGTGTTGGTCTACATACTTCATAAATCTTATTGGTGGTGCCCATTCTGGCTGGGAACTCCTCTTTTTCTGTTTCTATCTTTTTTATCCTTCTTCTTTAATTTTGGTGGTGAAACCCAATTGCTTCTAAACCTTCCAGAGTGCACCCAGCCTGGATTGTGGGTGAAATATCCAACAATACATCCTCTCATCCACTTCTCATCAAAAGGACTAGGAGGTGGAACACCCAACAGAGGAAAAACCCAGAGACTGCACCCTCTCACTCAGAACTATTAGACATGGACATTAACAGTATGTCAGAAAGGGAATTCAGGCTGACAATTATCCAGGCAATGGCTAGGATGGAGAAAAACATTAATGACAACATAGAATCTCTAAGGACAGATATGAGAACCAGTATAGCTGTTGTAAGAAGCGCTAACAGTGAGATCCAATCCAATCCAACAGCTAGAGGTATGGAGACAGAGGATAGAATTAGTATTCTAGAGGATAAAATGGTAGAGAAGAAAGTTTAGGAGGAGAGCTGGAGCAAACTGCATAGTAATCATGAGAAGAGACTTAGGGAAATAAATGACGCCATGAAATGTTCCAACGTCAGGATTATTGGAATCCCAGAGAGGGTAGAGAAAGACAGAAGACTAGAAGATATAGCTGACCAAATTCTGAATGAAAATTTCCCCAGTCTGGGAAATGGAATAAGGGTTCGTGTCGTAGAGGCAGAAAGGACACCTGCCAAGATCAATGAGTCTAGAAATACAGTGAGACACATCATAGTAAAATTTGCAAACAATTTTAGACAAGAGGCCCTGAGGGCAGCTAGGTGGAAAGATCACTTACATATGGAGGAAGACCCTTTAGAATAACATCAGACCTGTCCACAGAAACCTGGCAAGACAGAAAGTGGTGGCAAGACGTATTCAGGGCACTAAACGAGAAGAACATGCAGCCAAGAATACTTTATCCAGCAAGGCTGACATTCAAAATGGATGGAGAGATAAAGAGCTTCCAAGATCTGCAAGGATTAAAAGAGTATGTGACCAAGAAACGGGCACTCCAGGAAATATTAAAGGGGGTTCGATAAAAGTAGAGAGAACCCATGAGTGACTTAGAACAGAAATTTACAACCAATAGAAACATGGACTACACAGGAATCATGATGTCAATAAACACTTATCTTTCAATAATCACTCTTAACGTGAATGGCCTAAACGCTCCCATAAAATGGCATAGGGTTGCAAAATGGATAAAACGACAGGACCCGTCCATATGCTGTCTATAAGAGACATATTTGGAACCAAAAGATACATCCAGATTGAAAGTGAAAGGATGAAGAACCATCTTCCATGCTGGTGGGCCTCAAAAGAAAGCTGAGGTGGCAATTCTCCTATCAGATAAATTACATTTTCAACTAAAGTCTGTAATCAGAGATACAGAAGGACACTACATCATTCTGAAAGCATCTGTCCTCCAAGGTGATCTAAAAGTTGTAAATACTTATGCCCCCAACATAGGAGCAGCCAACTACATAAACCAACTGTTGATCAAAATAAAGAGTCACATTGATGGAAATACAATCTTGCATGAGATCTCAATACTCCACTCTCAGTAACAGACATATCATCTAAACAGATAATCAATAACGAAACAAGAGCTTTGAATGACACATTGGACAAGATGGACCTCATAGATATATACAGAACATTCCACCCTAAAAAACAGAATAATCATTTCTCTCAAGCACACATGGAACTTTCTCCAGAATAGACCACATGATGGGCAAAAAATCCGGACTCAAACAATACCAAATGATTTAGATGATTCCCTGTATTTTCTCGAACCACAAAGCTCTGAAACTGGAAGTCAACCGAAGAAGTTTGGAAGGAATTCAAACACTTGGAGACTAAAGACCAAACTGCTCAAGAATGCTGAGATCAACCAGGAAACCATAGATGAGCTTAAACAATTCATGGAGACCAATGAGAATGAAGACACATCGATGCAAAACCTATGGGACACAGAAAAGGCGGTCCTAAGGGGGAACTACATAGCCATCCAAGCCTCCCTCAAAAAAATTGAAAAATCTCAAATACACCAGCTCTCCTTACACCTCAAAGAACTGGAAAATCAACAATAAATGAAGCTAACCCCATGCACAAGAAGGGAAGTAATCAACATCAGAGCAGAGATCAATGAGGTAGAAACTAGAGAAATAGTAGAATGCATCAACGAATCCAGAAGATGGTTCTTTGAAAGAATCAATAAGATTGAAAAGCCACTGGCCAAACTCATCCAAAAGAAAAGAGAGAGGACCCAAATTAACAAAATTATGAATGAAAGGGGAGAGATCACGACTAATCCAAAGGAAATAGAAAGAAT
>JAQQSY010007006.1:0-10714 GCA_028646535.1 Procyon lotor
GCAGGGCCGCTCTCCTAAGTGCTTAGCGGCTTCCGCGATCCTCTGCTGTCCTTCCAGCCTTGGAAGGACGCGAGGGAGGCTGCTGCCTCCCGGAGGAGCTTCAGATTCACGTGGAGCTCACCTTGGGCAGCCAGAGGAGACATGTGCTGGTGACTCCGGCGGTGGATCTGATGGCGGTAGGCGTACACGGCCAGGACCAGGACCATGATGCAGCCCATGATGCCTCCGGCCACGGGACCCACAGGGGCGCTTTTGATCATGTTCAACGTCACCACCTCATCACCTTTGTTCAAATAAACAAAGAGATGTCCCTCTTAATGATTTCCCAAGCGTGGCGGGAAGTGAGGACGGTGGGGGGGGCGGGGGTGTGAGATGGGAAGGAACTGAGAGGGGCGGGGTTTGGTGGAGACAAGGGCAGCTGCTCCAAGTTTGGAAAGCGTCAAAGAGAACCCACCAGAACACGGGAGTAGGGGCTTCCCTTAATCTCCGGCTCTCAACTTAAATGTTGGTTGCTTGGCCCTGCAAGAACGCCCCTGGCAAGGACTAATGAAACCAGTGAGGAGATGAGAATCACTTAAATATGGGCTGCCTGCCTGGGGCCAAGAGCCTAGCTCCCCACGGTGCGGGCTACTCTTGGAAGAGAAGTCATGCAGAACAGAGCTGAGGCCAATGTGAGCCTCTTAGCACAGATTTATGGTACCGGTGTCCTTGATGCCAATGGATCTGTCACATGACCCCTAAAAAGGATCACATTTCAAAGCTTATGGGTTCCCCTTTAAAACACTATTTGCATCCCCATGCGCGAGACTGCAGGTGGGCACATAAAGGGATGTCTTAGAACAAGGTCATTTTGACTGTGCCCTCATCTGGTGCAGGGTTAATGTGTGAGCTCAGGACCCTTCCTCACCTAGGAGGAGCTCTTCTCCTACAGACAGGTTAATGTGGGGAGACGTTTAAAAAAAAAAAAAAATAAAGGTTTAAATAGCTCACCTGCCAGGTAAGCTTTAGCTCCAGAAGATACTCGTGCTAGCTCGAGAGAGACATTCAGAAAATCTTAGCGGAGGTAGGCAGGTAGTATTTTTGAGGTCTTGGTGCCTGATCATGTTCCTCCCCACAGGGCCCCTATCCCCCGCCCTAAGCTACCCAGACCACATTAGATAGCTCCAGCTTCTGTTGGCCACAACACTGTAAGTGCTGATTTGGAGCCACAAGACTTCTGCTTTGCCAACATCGTGAGGGAAGGCTGCAGCAGGAGACCGACGGGCAGTGGTCACTCTGCCGGTCGCTGGCCCCGTTCTTCTGACCGCTCGGACTCACACTCAAACTCCACAGTTCAGCCACACAGAAATCAGGCCTGATATTTCTCAGAACAAGCTTTATGGGAATGAATTCCAGGCTTGTAAAGTTTGGCAGGAAACATGCCTGCTTACTCTGCACAGAATATCTAGCCAGCTTTGAAGGTAATTATCTGCCTTCGTTTTGTAACTAAAAACTACTGGCAAAGGAAACAGGAAAATAGGGTAGAGGATCATTTTAAGAGTTCTGTCCTAGTGTAGAGGCAAAAAAAAAAAAAATGTGTTCAAGAATCAAAATAGTCCAGGTTCCCAACATACCTATGGCTCCCATGTCATCCACATAAGGGCTTTTGGCTCCCACGATCCCCCCAAAGCACTCTTTCTGGGGCGCACAGTAGGACTTGTCCAGGTGGGTCTTTCCATCGCTGTCCACCATGCACCATTCGCAGTCCAGCACACCAAAGCAGTCCCTGCCAGAGAGACGACGCTGAATGTCCCAGGAAGCAGGGCGGGCAGGGGACAGCGTAGGGACCCGGCCATCCGACCGCTCTCAAGAGCTCCATTACTTACTGTGCTCTAAGTCCTCGAGCTTTAGTTTCCTTTCCTTATAAAAGAAGAATAGCAACAGCCTGCCAGGGGATGGCCGTTCTATGTCTCTCAACTGCTCAGAAATGAGAGAAATAAAACTTCTCTCTGCGGATCATTCCACAGAATCCATGCATCACAGATCGGTGCAGGATTATCCCAAATCATCTTAAAAGACCAAATGGCCCCAAGGTTTGTTAGACTTTGGCCTTACCCCAAGTGTAGGGTCATTTAAAAGAAAAAAGAAAAAAGAAAAAAAAAAAAAAGGAAGGAAAAATGGTCAAATATACTGGGGAAATACTAGTTAAGTTAAACAGCTTTCCTTACTGCTGATTTCTTATAACTATTCATATATGAAGTGCATTATGATTTTCTAAGAGAATGTGTGCAGTGTTTCTCCAATTTAACTGATTTTGAGTTACTGCCTGACACCCCAAGTTCATCTATCTGATGCCCGGCCATTCCTCTGCTAAATGCACTAAAAGCAGAACTGGCCCCTTCTACCCACGGACTGTTTCATCAAATGGCAACCTGCAGTGGCAAGGGACCAATCAGCCCACTCCCACTCCTGTAGTCCAGCACAGCTACTATCCCCATGATGGCTGGTCCCAAACATCTTAGGGGGGAGGGAGAGGGAGGAGGGGACATGTCGTTTTTGGTCCGCGAAGCTACCATGAAACCTATCTGCTGTCTAAGAAAGCAGAACTGACGAGCTACGATGTGTCCCACACCTGCCCCTTTGCCCCTGCTTCTTCGGGCCACGTACCCTCTCATTCCTTTCATTTCAAGAATAACTTTCCCATCCACAGATGGGGTGACTATCATACAGTACAAATGCCAAGCAGCTCCAACAAGTGGACACTGGACAACATTAAGCCTGCCGGATACAAGGCTTATAGGAATCCTTTTTGGGTCTGAAAAACTGGTGCACTTTAAAAAACATCAAGAAGGAGAATGCTAAATACCAGCTGGAAAAGCTCAACGAGGCTGCCGGTCACCACTCCTTACTAGGTTCTACCAGCGATCGTGTTGATGTAGAAGCAAGCACCGGGCAAGGCTTACCCACTTTCCATCCTCTGGCTGCACCTGCTGTTGACACACTGGTGAAGGGCATCCTGCAGGCCAGGGTCAATAGCTGTGTACGTCACCGGCTCCTGGTGGACCTCGCAGCTTGGGTTTCTAGGCGGGGGCAAGTCTGCAGGTTAGGACCAACAGTGCTCACATTCCAAACTCATCGTGCCTCTGGCCCCTGATAGCATCAGACAGCTCTGGGTTTGAATCCTGGCCGCTTAACTAGACAGAACCGTGGGCCAATCACTTAACCACTCTGAGCTTCCATTTGTTCATCTTTATGTACAATAGAAATGACATATATATATATATAACATATACATAATATATGTTGTATATAAAGTCATAAACATCCCACAAAATAGGAATGTACATAATCAGAAGTAAACTTTCTTTCAGAAAGTAAAACTTTCTCAAAGTAAAGTAAAGAAAGTAAAGTAAAACTTAAAGTAAAACTAAAAGAAGAGAAAGTAAAACTTTCTTTCTTTCGGAAGTAAAACTTTCTTTTCTGAGGTCATCACTATTAACAGTTTATTGAGGGTCCCTTCGACATTTTTCCTATGCTTAAATAGACAATTGTCTATCAGTACACACAGGACTCCTTCATTTAGGTTCTAGAGAAGGGACTTATCCCAATTTATGTAACTGTGGCCTTAAGATTTGTCACTAATATAAAGAATGCTAGATTAGATATAAGTGTGTGTGTGCGTGTGTGTATGAAAGGTACCTACAGATTTATCACAAGGATAATCTGAAAACAAAGTGACTCAATGTGCATAACGTATCTGACGCACGTGAATGCTGCTTACAGTCTCACAGTTTTTTTTGTATGGACCACATATAATTTTAAACATTTTCACAGTGTTTAAATGTAGACCTGAAACAGTTAAGTCATTGGAATGAATCATCTTCTTATACCACAACCCAGATCACATCTATAAAGGAGGCTCCCTTGTGCATGTATTATATGTGTGTGTGTGTGTGTGTGTGTGTGTATAGAGATCTCTCTCTCTCTCTCACACGTATTTAAGCATTATGTGTATCTTACCGGTTCTCGGCATTGGTGAGGCTGCCGGTGCACTCATTGACCTCTAGAGGGCACTCACAGGGACACTCACATTCATTTTGCTCCATGCTGAAAGGCAAAAGGAAAGTCACTACGCGGAGGGTCAGGGACAAACTTCATACTGTACACATACCAGAAGAAGGAAAACAGAAGACCCCGTGAGCTAGTCAAAGGGCCAGTTAAAGGGAAGTTAGGACCAAAGGTTTAAACATATAATTGGCCTCAATCCACGACTCCGGGGCAAACCGCACAGTGGGAAATACCTTGGGAATCAGGACCACCTTCTTCTCTTAGACACACCCCTGTGCTTTCTGTTTGTTTGGCTGATGTCTCTACAAAATGCCTGGCATTGGTTCAGAGAGTCAACAGTGGAGTCAAGAGGGCCCCGCTGCATTTTTACCGGTGACAGTTGAGACAGAGCCGATCCACCATGCTACAAGCACAGAAGGCGAGGGAGTCACACGTCTCATTGACGATGCCGACGAACGCGTTGGTTCCTGGGATCCTCGCCAGTCTGTACTTCGAACAGTGGCTGCCGTGCACGAGGTTCGTCAAATCTCCCTGGAGACCACAGAGGTGTCAGGAGTGACAGACAACAATGCAAAGATTCAGCCCTGCCGTGGTGAAAACAACCCTTCAACCATCTGCTGAAAATAAAACTTTATTTCTGACTACAAAAGTAATATAGTTATCGCTGAAAGCTGGAAAAATACAATTTTCTTAAAACCAGAGATCATTCCCAATTCCCATTTAACAGTTGTGTATATATTCTTTCATCTACGCTTATACAGATACAACTTTTCTAGCTGTTTTGTAATCTTTTTTTTAAACACATTATAATGTATCATAACATGAAAATGAGTGCAAGAAACAATGAAAGACCACTTTTGGGTAAGGAATAGTTTAAAATGCATTCAAAGGCAAACCTAGCCCACCAGAAAATGTGTATTCCCTGCTCCACCTTGGATAACAAACCTCTGTTCTTCTAGAACAATAAAATTTAAAAACCAGACTTGTTAAGAGTCCAGTTTCCTGCTTCCAGAATATTAAATAATATATTTTTTTAAGATTTTATTTATTTATTTGACAGAGATCACAAGTAGGCAGAGTCAGGCAGAGAGAGAGAAGGAAGCAGACTCCCTGCTGAGCAGAGAGCCCAATGGGGGGCTCGATCCCAGGACGCTGAGATCATGACCTTAGCTGAAGGCAGAGGCTTTAACCCACTGAGCCACCCAGGCGCCCCCAGAATATTAAATAATATTTAAACAAAATAGTTAAGTAACTAAAACAAGCATCCATTTCTACATTCTATGAAAAGAAAAATGTGATACCCAGCTCCTTGAAATGCCAAATGGGCCTACCATACAGAAAACCAAAGATTCAAAGCAGCTCTGTGAAGCTGAGTTCGGTCCTCCTTTTCTGCGTTGTGTGTCCAATGTAGTAGGCCAACTATGTAATCCCATGCTCGTTTCCATGCCAGTCATCCCTTCTACATGCATGGTGAGGATAAGCCGAACTCGGAGAATCGTGGCACGGAATGGATTCTTAGAGGTCTAGATGAAATTTCCCTTACCTGGAAGATGCCTGCCCCTACTCCATCAGCAACCATATAGGCCAATCATCCTGTTGGCTCCACTAGCCAGAAAGGCTCCCCATCCATTTTGGAATAACTTGAGCCGTTAAGAAATTATTCTAACTCATCTTCCACTAAAATTTTGCATTTCTGAACAATTTCTCCCAGGGTAGCCTGGCTTTGTCTGCTGAAGGCTCAGGAAGTCACTGCACAAATGGTAGAAATTACATAGGAAATCAGACTTTCTTAGAACCACTACTTACCTGTCGGCTCCCTTCTGATCCCACCCAAGTGTGTCAACGTTTCCTTTAAGGAGCGTGTTCCTTAGAATGGGGTGAGGTCTAAACACAGTCACGACGAGTTCTTTTACTCTGAAAGCACTACCCCATTCATCTGTTCATTTTTTTAAACTCTTCTGTTCCCCAATTGCTTTTGCAACTGCTTTTTTGAGAGCAGGATTTTCAAACAACCCAATGCATCTTTAAAATTTTTAAATACACATTTAATGATAAAAATATCTTTTCTAAATAAGGAGCTTCCTTCTTGTGAATAACTTTTTGAATGATGGTCCTGTCATTACTCATTTTAGTTCTTCCCCAGCTAATTTTATTTGCAAAGTAGTAAGAATATTAAGATCTTTAACCATTATCTAGGTAAGTCCACAGTTATATCAAATACAGTACTCTAACCTACAAAAAAGAAGTTATTTTTAGATGATCTACATGAGAGTTTCCATCTAACTGAGTGGATGACCAAGAAATGCCCTAATTTGGCCTTAGGAATTTAGGGAGGCTGCAGGATTTTGAGAAGACAGGAAGAGGGGAACACATGGAGCCACACATATTTACATAAGAGTGTGGGAATAGACTGCAGCAGACATTTCAAAGCGTTTCGGCCGGGTGAGTCTTTAAACAAACAAAACTAAAACAAAACACCAAGTGTGAGACCTTAAAACATTCACTTCTCCACTCAGGGTTTTCTACCCCGTACCGGTCAAGCTGGGGAGCTGGACTGAGGTCCGGTCCTACTGTCTGGTAATTCTCAGGCAATGGAACAGCCACGAGTCCCATTCAGACACTAACTAGGACCCGTTTCCTATTCCTCAGTGGGGTGGGATGTGAGAAGGCAAGGGATCAACTTACCACGAGGCTCGTGTTGAATTTATAAAACCTCTGGACTGTTCTATCGCTGAAGCTGTTGCACAGGTTCTTCTTTACGAAATTGGGGTGGTTCAGAATGTCATTGGCTACCAGAGGCTCCTAGCAAGTTCGAGCAGACAGAAGACACAAGCCATGTAATTAATGAGCCACAGGCTGAGGGGACACGGAGCTCTGGGCTTTGCAACAAGTACCTTGTGGGTAATATGCTGCTGTTCCACAGGGGCGTGTCCTTTGGGGTCAATGAGGGTTGGGTGTGCCACCAGATAACCCCTGTCCTCCATTATGAAGCACCTGTGCCGGAATAAGGGACACCCCTCAGGAACACACTTTCGGAGAGCATTTATCTTTCTAGCCCCGAAACGAATTGCATTTATCTCAGTAAAAATTCACTGAAACAAATTTTCTGAAGGTCGGCTACCGGCAGGAAGATAGGCAGATATGTTATTATTATGTTTTTTTAAATGGGCTCCACACGCTGTGGAGTGGGGTCTTGAACTCATGGGTCTTGAACTCATGAGATCAAGACCTGAGCTGAGATCAAGAGTCAGACACTTCATCCATTGAACCACCCAGGAGCCCCAACGGATACATTATGCTTGAGCTGACAGATTACCTGGTACACAGTTTACGGTAACAAAGTTACACCTGACTCTGAGGCTACCTACCCAGCTCCTACAGAATGTGTCCACTTAGTCTGAGGCAGATGGATTCAAAAATATTTTTGCAAAGATATGTAAGTGGCTAGTTTATTCTTTCTTCAGAGGAGGGAGACTCTGAAGGACATGGCCTTGGGTATTTATAGGCACAAACTTTAAGTAAGCCATACAATTTCTTCTTTTGATGATAAATACATATAAAATAAAACCTTCAGGAACATACAAAAATATATTTGATGGAAACGCTAAATAAGCAAAGCTAGAACTGCTCTAACCAAGACTGGTTAGTGCTGCTAACTTTACTCTGCTGCTCTACTTTACTCTGCAAGTATTGTAACACTTTGCTATGGATCCTGCATTTCCCTATTAAGGGCTGATGAAATTTAGCAGGGATATGAAGCAGGGGCCATGAGAGCGAAGAAAGCTATTTTAAAAAGTGACCTGCATTAAATCAAGGGAATACCCTGGCTTTGATCAGACACATTCTTTTGAAATCAGGAGGTGAAGACTTTTTTAGTTCCATGAGTCTCTTTCTGGGGAAATGTAAAAGGGAACAGTCCCAGGGCCTGAAATTCCCACAAAGACTTTGGCTTAATAACTAAGTTAACATTAAAAGTGCCCTCTGGGCTTTCTAGCACCCAAGATCTGAGAAACCTCTAATTATTTATTGACTCAGAGAGAAACAAGAGTTTTCAGAGAATTCTGAGCCACAGTTATTCTCCTTGTTATGAGACAAGTCTGTTTGTCTCAATCGTAAACGGCATGCATCTTAGCAAAATGAAAGAGCAAAAGACTTCGTAATTGAACACCCAGGCCACGGACCGAATTTCTGGTCTTGACCACGACAACTGGGTTGTCATTCGACTAGAGATAATGGACATCATTTTCTTTATATTTTGCGGCTTGATAGGAAACGGTGTCCCTGGAGGACTTACCTTATTTTGTTGCCGCCATCTTGGTTACAAACTGGTAATAAGTCCATGAGAACCTTGTAGAAGTATCTAAGCGTGAAGTCGATGCCCATCACAGCCACAGTATGCCCGGAAGACAGCTGAGTACTTCATGTGAAAAAGATCAGTGAGAACAAGAGGCACATCTTGTTTGATGATAAAAGTTATATTCAGTCATAAGGACAGTGTATGGTATTAGAAATACATGCCCACTTTTCCTCCACATTTTTCAGCCCTATAAAAATGATCAACTAGATGATGGATATAGCATAATACGGAGATTTGCTGAGAGAAAAACTTAAGGCTAAAGGTAGAATTTTCTAGTAAGGCCAGCCCAAAACATGTTCAGTGGCTGGACTATTGTTTGATGAGAATACGGGAGTGGCAGGAAGAGGCAGCAGTGGGAGAGCAGATACATGACTACTCTGGTTCCTCCCGACAAGGAACCTGAGTGATCCCTCTAATGATTTCCCTCATTTTATAGATAAGGACACCGGGATCTCGTAAGGTTAACTGACTAGTGTAACTATAAAACTCAGTAAATACCTAGATCTCATTTTCTTTCTGTGGCACTAAGGTTGGCTCTACTCAAAATACAGCTCAGATTCTAGAATGAAACTCACCTGGCTCACAGGCCAGTTTCTTCTCCACTCTAAGGTGCTACCCTCAGAAGGAGAAGCACCAACGAGGGTAAAAGTTGGGTAGTACAATATGGTGCTTGCTAACCGTTTAGCTGTGGAATCAAGCAGATCTGGGGTCAAATCCCGGCCCCTCTTGGTTTCCATGTGTGTGGCTCCTGGGAGGCTACTTCACCTTTCCAAGACCCAGTTTTTTTGATGTGAAAATGAGGAGAGTAGTATCTACCTCACAAGGCTGTCATCGTTCTTAAATGAACCAGTGTGTTTATAGTGCTGTAGCAAACTGCCTAAACCTATCCAAAATACCCAGTAAAAAGAAATTACTCTAAAGAATACCAACCAGGGCTTAAAGCTCAGACCTGGAGAGAGAGTTGACTCATTGTTCGAGGGTTGCCGGAGGGAAGGGGGTAGGGGAATGGGTAACTGGGTGCTATGGGCATTAAAGAGGACATGGGATGTGATGAGCACTGGGTGTTACGTGCAACTAACAAATCGATGAACACCACGTCCAAAACTAATGATGTACTATATGCTGGCTAACTGAACATTAAAATAAAAATAATAAAAATAAAAAAGCGTTCTCTTGTTACTGAAGTTACTTAAATTCTGTCACAGAAGAAATCCAAGACTTGGTTACCCTACATGGGATTTGCGTTTTGTAGCAAATAATGCTTTATTGAAGTATCAGTCCAAAGAAGTCTAAACCTCTCTTACTTGTCCAGGAAAGAGTGAGGCATCTAAACAGCGGGTGCCATTATGATACTATTTACTGAGTGTTCACAATTTATGGATGCTCTGGTGGGCATTTGAATACATCATTTCAATTCCTTCTCGCAAAAAACCTTATGAGGCATTATCATTTCCAGAACACTGAAGCTTGGAAACGTTAAGTATTTGGCCAAAGTCACACAGAAAGACTTGTCTTTCTACCCAACGTTTCACTGCCATTTCTGCTAATTCTAGCAGAAGCAAGAATGTAACTCAGGGTCTTTGACTTGAGAGCGTGTGCTCCTGTCCAGTACGTTATATTGCCTCCTTAGAGATGCAGGACATTCAAGAGTTTCCAAGCCATCTTACATGACCCAGTCACTTTCCTGTGACGAGGTCAGGAAGGAATTATAGTTCCCATCTTATAAAGTGAAAATGAGGATTAGAACGGTAGAAAGACTTAACCAAGACTGACCACCTTCTACGTATGATTGAGACTCCAGTTCTGGTTCTTCCTACAATACGAGAGCAGACTTGGTGAAACATGCAACTCAGGTTTTTTGGGGACAAGTCAATTTTGCTTCTAAACTTGCCCTGTGTGACTGCCATCTGCTCATGTGACCAAATGCTGAAGGAGAGGCATGCATATTGCCCATGTAAGCCTAGTGTTCATATTTTTACCTGCATTTCGAAAATGCAGTTACCATAGCAACGCATAAAGAATCCCACAGAAAAATCAAACCAAGCCTACATTTCAAGGTACAAAGGACCATGCTGTTTGCAGCACTTCTGTGAGATTTTGCTGCCAAAGACTCATCTGACCAGCCCCTCAATCACCGATTGTACTTCATCGTCGCTGCTAGCATTAACATTCTCCAAACAATGCACACTTAGATTCCCAGGCTATTAATAATGCTCATGGGGGAATCCCAGGGCAGGGATAGTAGGGATATCCTAGGGGTACCTAGGGATACTAGGAGAAGTGAAGGCTGAGTTAGAAAAGCCCCTCCCC
>JAQQSY010007007.1:0-10714 GCA_028646535.1 Procyon lotor
TCCCTGATGACCAGGAGGCCTTCTGTTCCCCGGCCTCTCATCACCCGCTTGTCACCACCCTCTGCACCTCCCAGCTTCTCTTTAATGCTGCGGAGTCTCCTTAACATTTGCATTTCCACGTGCAGGACACAGCACTCTTTCTCTGCCCTGAATCTAAGACCGTCAGCTGCAGACGGTCACCTCCCACCAGCCAGCACAGGTCAGGGGGATGAGCCCCCAAACCCACGAGAGGGACGGAGGAGGGCCCAGAGCCCTCCAGCGCCCCCATGGGCTCCGCCATGTTGCAGAATTCGCTCAGCTCAGAGCAGAAGCAGCAGGGCATTGTGCGGATCCTGTCACCGGGTAGGGACAAATAGGTGCTCACTGGGCCAAAGCATGCTGCTCCCATGGGAGGGAAGCCCAGAAGGGTACGAGCAGAATGAGCAGACTGTAAGGGACGCTGTGATGCTTAAAGGGAATTACTTCGGAGACAACGGGGTTATAATTTCAAACATAGCCCGCTGCTCCTTGGGTTGGCCTTAAATAAAAATAAATAAATATAAATTTAAAAATAAATAAAACTAAACACGCCAAAGATTTCTTTAACTCACCAGTGAGGGATCGACCAAGATGGCAAAGCTGCGACAGCAAGTGTGTAAGTGTGTCGGGAAGTGGGTATTTACAAGCAACGGGAGAAGAATGTGGGCACGAGGTTGCCGGGTCGGTGGTGAAACCCGTCAGGTCCGGCAAGGCGACAGCACCGTAAGGTTGCTAGTTCCCGTTCCTAAGGGTCACAGGTCATTTGCAGCCCTGCCAACAAAAATCTACAATTCACGTGGAATTTCACCCAGTCTTGGCCCCACTCAGTAAACAGTGTGTCAGACAGAGAAGTAAGTACTCCCCTCTAGAATCGAATGATCTTCAAGGGCCCCATTAGCTACTGCTCAAGAATGACACTAAAAAGATAGTAAGCCGCCCTTCTGCTTTATTTACAAGGTTTTTAACAATAATTTTTCTTAGCAGAGTGTTGGAAAAGGGAAATAAGGTTACCGTTATTTGCAGGTGATACGTGTAGACGATTCAAGCGCATCATAGAGAAACCCATAGAGCTTGTCATGGGCTGATCGGTGCCCTCGCATTCATCGGTTCAAGATGTAAGCCCCAGGACCTCCGAGAAGACCTGCCAAGGACTGAGTTAAATGAGGTCGTGTGGGTGGGTCCCTGTAAGAGAGGATCAGGACAGACCGCGGGACCACACTGTGAGGACACAGGGAGAAGGTGGCCAACTACACCTAAGGAGAGGGCCCTCGGGAGGAACCAGCCCTGCTCACACTTTGTGTCCCCAGAGCAAGGGGGTCCCTCACGGCCACGTCCTGGGCCGGCAGCTGTGTCCCCCAGGGGCCAGCGCCTTCTACCTCTCCCCACCAACGGACTCAAAATGCACAAAGGCAGAATGTCCCAGGAGAGAAACTCTGTTCACATTTGGAAGAAACGCCCTAAAATATTTGGCAACACATTTAACCAGAAACACACGTAGTTCTCGAAAGGAAACATACACAACTTTCCTGAAGGACACGCGAGCTTGTTGAACAAAGACACATCTTGTTTCTGGATGTAAGATGTGCAGGTAAGGATGTGAAACCTCCCAGACTAAATATTAAATTCAGCCCAACTCAGACTGACCTGGCAAAGGAATTTTTTACTTGAGAAGTTGATTCTAAAATTCTACTGGAAGCGTCTATAAATACGTGAAAAATTGCCAAGAAATTTATGAAAATTAAGGCTACCATGGGAGATGTTGCCTATTTAATAAATCAAACTATGGAGCAATATTAATCAGAGCAATTAGATGCTGGCACAGAAATGCACAACCAGATCGATGGGACGGACAGACAGCTTCATACCTACTCCGAAATGGCCATTTGTTGTACTGTAATAGTGTATATACTGCCGGTGCATTTCAATGCAGTATGGAGACTCCTCGTACACAGAGTTGGAAACAGGTCTCCCATCTGAAAACCAAATTCTCATTTCTAGTCACGTTATACTCAAACACAGACTCCTGACCAATAAAATATCCAAATATTTTTAACTATTAAAGAAGCAGAAGAAAATACGGGGAAATACGTTCTCATCATCCCGGGGTAAAGAAGGCCTTCATCATCAGGACGCGAAATCCAGAATTCGTAAAGGAGCACGTGGACGGATTTGGCCCCGCGCACGGCTCTAACTCCCCGAGAGTTAACAGGGTTGAAACTGCAGATGAGGACACATGTCACCAACAGTCGTGACGCGAGACGGGTCCACATCTCCAGACCCAACTCGTATCCTAAAAAGCTCCTGTCACTTAAAATTTTTGATTCTGAGTTCCTACCGGAAGTATAAATATCTGAAATTTGCCAAGATGATTTTATATCTCAATTAAAATTTTTTTTTAAATTTTGGGGGAAAGTGCCAAAAGGGAGCTGCTTTGGAGGCCCTGGGCCCCCGAGAATATTCTAAATCTGGACTTGGCCGTCCCGCGGGGGCAAATGAGTGAGGACGTGTCAGGCTGAGCACACAGGTGAGCGCACGTCACCGTCTCGTGTTTCACCCCCAATGAAAATGGTTCAAAGTGTGGGCAGATCCAGAGCTTGGAGAAGAGAGTTTAAACTCTGACGTGCACATTCTCGCCCAGCTCGAATCCCGGGTCCTCTAAAGGTCCCATTCCGTCACGCCTCACCCCTGCCCAGGGACCGTCCCCTCCTTCCTGCTTCTGCAGAGGGTCGTGTGGG
The DNA here is from genome assembly GCA_028646535.1 of Procyon lotor. Taxonomy (NCBI): domain Eukaryota; kingdom Metazoa; phylum Chordata; class Mammalia; order Carnivora; family Procyonidae; genus Procyon; species Procyon lotor. Next base: position 2,754 of record JAQQSY010007007.1, read on the forward strand.
ACGTGGGCGCCGGCAGCACCGTGTCCTGCGGCCCCCCTGCTGTTCTGGCCGCTGCCCCCGGGCGCCGGAGATCACCCCGTTAGGGACGCGTCCCTGCCTGACGGGGCCACTGTGCGGACCCCCAGCCTCACCCGCCCTCCCTCCAGGCCCCTCCCTGCACCTTCCCGTCCTCCTGGCCTTGGTCCTCGGGGCAGCTCAGGCCCGAAGTAAGGCCCATCGTGCCCCAAGAGGGGCTGCTTCTTGAGGTGGGGGCCCCTCCTGAAGCCGCCGTGTGCCCTCCCGCACGTGGGGTGTGGGAGCCCGTCAAGGGGCCCAAGGCCCACCCGGGGAAGCAGGTGATCATGAGGAGCACAGGCCGTGAGGGAAGGGCCCGGAACACCACACAGGGCAGAGCATGGATGCCAGGTCAGCCGCCCGAGCCCCCAGACCACAGACGACCCACCCCCAGGCAGGGCTGGCCTCCAGTGGCCGGGGCTGGAGCCACAGGCGGGGCAGGAACCCCAGGCCCCCAGCCCTCAGCCCACTCGCCACAGCCTGATCTACCTGCCCGCCCAGCGGGACAGTGGGGCTCCGGGGCCAGCGCTGCCCGGGGAGCGTGGAGACGGCGGGGACGATCGCCCAGAGCGGCTCTAGGAGCTCCGAGCTGGCGTCCAGTGGTGGTGGTGATGTCACCAACTTCTCCATTTGTGTCGGACTTTCCTCTCTGTGCTTTGGGGCAAGATGACGCAGCCTGGACCATCTCCTCTGTAAATAAAATGGGATCATTTCCCAGTGCGGTGGAAGCTGCGGGCATCGGATGGATAGGGGACAGACAAACACAGACGGATAGACCTCGAGGAGTTTGGGAAGGGCTCATACCAGATGCTTGTGAATACCATCCGATTTGGGTGCGAACCTCCAGTTAAGGAAGATTAGGGTGCCTTGGCAGAGGCACGGGGTTGGTTGCATGAGAGGGCTCATCCTCCTGGGGTCAGGGTGGAGTCCCAAGGAGCCCCCAGCACTAGGAAACCCCACCAAGGGTGGGAGAGGGACCCAAGAAGCGGGTCCCAAAGAATGTGTGCCAGGGAAGCGAGCCCCGTGCACACATACATGTGGACTGAGCCGTGATGTAGGCTGTGATGCTCCGTGTGGCCACCCCTGCCCGAGGGGCCGCTCCTGAGGTCTGAGGGCAGGCCCAGGGTGGGGGAGGGCTAGCCTCCCAGGGGGTCTGGGGGTCTGGGTGTCTAGAGGCACTGGGGGGACAGGGCTGGCGGTGGTGAGCTGCCCCTAGAGTGCTTGCCCAGAGTTGGGGTGCAAAGAGACCCCAGCAAGATCTTTGCTCCCAGGAGACGGCCTACAGGGCCGACAACCCCAGTTTATAGCTGTGTGTGTGTGCGTGTGTTCCAAGTGAGGGGATGCGACCAGCATTCCAATCTTGTCCCGTCCCCCCAACTGGGAGCTATGAGAGGATCGAGAAACAGCTGTGACGGAGCCACAGCTCAGAATTCAGGGAGGTCAGCATTTCCACAAGGGCCACTGTGACGGGGAAAGTGACCGCTGGCTCTGCGCCCTCGAGTCGAGGATCCTACCTAGAGGAGCAGACAGGTCCACGTGATAACAACCGAAACTCCAACTCTGAAACGCTCCCAAACTCAGAGCATTTGGGTGCCATTTTTATTAAGGAAAGTGGTTTTTTATTAAGAAAGCTCTCTTTTCTTACAACGCTCCTCCTGGCACATTATGTGCAAATTCTGCACAAGTCTCTTGGGAACTTACCATCGCACAACCGCTTAGAAGGCGGATATTAGAATAGAAATCTTGTATATGAGAAACCGGGACTCTGAAAAATAAGATTCTTGCCCAAGACCTCACAGCAAGTAGAAGATCCAGTAAGGTCTGCTCTGGGGCTCTGGGTCCGGCGGCCCCTGACCCCTGCTGGCCTTCACAGCTGGGCCTGCCCAAGGGTCAGGGCCATTAGCACCTTCACTGGATGGGCCTCAGCCGTCCCCGATGGGGCTCCCATGCAGCTTCCGGTCCATGATCTCTCCGGGTCTAGCAAGGCTCCAGCATGAAGCAGCCCCAGAGCCCCCGGGGAAGGCACATGGAAGGGAAGTGACCACACCCACTTTGTGCCTCAGATTCAGGACGCCAGAGCCACACCCTGCCGCCCCAGGGGACTTGGTGCAGCCTTCTCCTCCAGACACATTGAAATGAATTTCCATGTTTATAAAACCATGAATTATTGAAAAGCACTCAGGAATTTTGCGTTCCATTTATACGAATCAATGAACAGAGAGCTATATTCAACCTCTGCTTTTCTGCTTATGGTTTATAAAGACAGTGCGAACCAACAATATAAAATATATACGGAGAATGATCGTGGTCACAGGTGGAACAAATAAACAATAGACTTTGAAAGAGAGATGAAGAACCTTATGAAGCAAATGGCTAGGTGAGTAGGTAGGTAGGTTTGGTTTTAAGTTTCACAGATAGTTTCAAAGCTAACAAAAGCAGAAAGGACAGGACGAGGAGAGCTCAGGAGCCCAGCCCTGCGTCGATATGTATCCTTCTGCACTTCCTCTCCTACGTAACTGTTCCACTCTTCTTAAAGCCACAACGTATTAAGATGAATGAACTGAAGACACAAATAAATGCACACACATTCTACAAATGTACTTGGATAGAAATGTGACTGTTATAAAAATGACCAGAATTCTTAAATAAGATCTATTGAATCTCATTTAAAAATTCCAAAGGAAAAATTTTTTTACATTGTCAAAAGAATTCTAAAGTCCAGGCAGAAAAAAAGAAATACATTAAAAAAAAAATTTTTTTTTTTGTCACCAAAAAAATATTTGAAAAGAGGGCAATTTGATTCACTACGTATTAAACAATAAAGCCATAAAAACACCCTTAGAAAAAAATCAACCGATTTAAAGATAAACTATTATAATCCATAAGTGATTTTGGTACAGTTGCTGATATAAAATCAGTAAGCAAAGATCAACTGTATATCCTTGTGAGTAACACAAACATAAAAAGAAATTCATGAAAGACAGTATTTTTCTGGGAAAAAAATCCAACAAAAGATGTACAGAAACTTTACACAGGGGCACCTGGGTGGCTTAGTAGATTAAACGTCTGCCTTCAGCTCAGGTCATGATCCCAGAGTCCCAGGATCAAGCCCCTCACATCGGACTCTCTGCTCTATGTCGAGTCTGCTTTTCCTTCTCCCTCGGTGATCTCTCTCGCTCTCACTCTCTCTCAAACAAATAAATAAAAATCTTTAAAAAAAGAAAAAAAGGAAACTTTTCACAGAAATCCACAACACATTATTGAGAGAAATTAAAGAAGTTCTATGCAAAGATAGATCCAACAAAGCATGTACAGAACCTCTCCTAGAACTTTGCAAAATGTCGCTGAAAGAAATTTTAAGTTCTAAATAAACGGAAAGCTTTGCTTTGGTGAGGACAATTCTCCCCAAATGAATCTATAAATTCAAGGGAGCCCCAATTAAAATCCCAGCAGATATTTACAGAAATTCATAAGCTGACTCAAATACTCATAAGTGCCCAAAGTAATCTTGAAAAACAAGCACAAGACATTATAAATAAGATATAATATAAAACTGTAGTTGGTAACTGCACAAATGAGATGTTGGCCCAGGGATGGACAAACTGACCAATGATACATACAAAGTAGGGTCTGGAAATAGACACACACATACACAATCAACATGGTAGAGAAAGGACTTTTCTTTTCATAATCGGAGTTGAGTCCATATCTAAGCAAATATTTAAAGATAGTGTGTGCATTTGAGGAAACTACCTTTGAGAAAAACTATACAAACGTATAACCCTCCAGCAGAGATGAGAGCCTATTAAGTTCCTAATCATCAGCATGTAGGGTCAGTTTTTAAATCTTTCCTAATTTGACTGCAAATACCTTTTCCGTGGTTTGTGAGGCTGAACAGTGCTTTCACCTCACTGTGGTATGTTCGTATTGCTTCTTTAATGAATTGCCTGTTCATGTCTGTTGCCCATTTTTCTACTGAGATGCTCACAGGTTCTCTCAGAAATTTGCCATATACTTTGCAATCTTGCTAAGTATTAAAGGTTTATTTCTTTATCTGCTGCATTTGAAAATGTTGTGTCAGCTAATACTGACTATGGGGTCAGATGGCAGGTGCTCTGATGCCACCTGGGCCCCTCCTGGCCGAGGCACTTCTGGCAGAGAGCCCCCACCATCAGCCCTCAGCAGGCATTGCCTCAGTGGCCAGAAACCATAGCTTCCACGAGGCCCTCCCCTCTTCCTGGCTCACCTGATGACAAGCGTGGTAGGATTACAGAACCCAGCCCAGGCCTGGCCCCGACAGGGCACTTCTGCAGGACCTCCTGCTTCTGACCTCTCTGGGGGTCTGCTGTGGGCTCCACTGAGCTGCACTGGCCCCACCTTCTCCCTCTGCTCAGCTGTGTTTCTCTCCCCTCCCTTCCCCAATCGGGAGCCTCCTGTGTGTCTGCTGCCTGCTCATCTCCCGCCGAATGGCTCCTCGGTGCCCACCCTCCAAGTGCTTCAGATGTAATGAAGACCTTTACGAAGTCAAATCTGTCAGTCTTCTGTTTTCTGTCTGTCGAACACTTAGAAAGTTTTCCCACACTCCCGAGACTGTGTGAATATTAAATATTTAGACTGAGAGAATGAACACACCTGGAATATATGTGGCATAAAATGTAGAGGAAAGAATCGAACTTCATTTTTCTCCCCAAAGGCTTATGTGGGAGGCACAGAAGCATTTAGCGAGCGGTCAATCCTTGTGCCACTGGTTTGAAATATCACCTTAATAATAGAGTAAATTATTAAGGGCACTTGGATTTGTGGCTGGGCTTCCTAATCTACGAATTGTGCCTGTCAGTCGATTCCTGAGCCAGCCCATTGGAGTTGAATTCTGTAGCTGTCTGCACGGTCCCGACAGGGCTGGGCCCCACCACTCTCCCCTCCTGCCAGCACAGAGTGACACCGAGGAACTGGGCATAGGGAGGAGAGACCCCTGTAAGTGCAGCCGCCCTCCACTCCCACGTGGCCACCCTGAGCCACAGTCACTCCTAACGCCTCCCAAGGACCACTGTCCCAGCCTGGACCCCCTCGGCCACGGAGACCTCCTTGCTCTGCCCCTTCGCCGTCACCCTCCGTGGGGCTGCTGTCCTCTAAAGTGGCCGCAAGTCAATGTCCCCCGGGCCGTTTCCCAGGAAGGCACTCAAGTGTGAAATAAGTGAAGTTAAGCTTTGGCAATGGGCTGAAAGTCCTGGTGGACCTGAGGGGCCACACTCTCCCACAAGGAAGGGGGGCTGGGAGAGGACAGATCCCTCTAGCTGGTCTGAAGGCCCAGGTGTGTGGGTTGCCCTCTCCTCTGGGCTCGAGAGACTCTCCCTCCCTTCTGTGCACCTCTGGGAGTAAACAATGGCCCCTGCCTTCCGTGGCTATGATATGTGGATCAAAGGCATCAAATGGCCGGAGGGGGTGGGGGGAGATGGACTCTGCAGAAACCATCTCTCTGTTGAGAGCTGCTTGAAGGTAGGGCCTCAGAGGGTCCCTGGCGGACATCTGCTGCGTAAAGATGCCCTCAAGATGAAGTCTGTCTTCCTCTCCTCCGTGGCTGGCAGCTCTCAACTTCAAGGCCAAATCCAAAATAACCATGGATGAGAACAACATCCACAGTGAGTAATTTCCCACCTGCTCTGGACCTTCAGAGACCTGGTCTGGCAGGTCCGGAGCCCCGAGGGGCTCGACATGGCATGGTGCCCTGCTCGGGCCTTCTGGGAGGGTCCCCCAAGGCAGTGAGGGGGCTCCTGTGGGGCCATTCTCCCTGTGTGCTCTTGGAGGAAGTTTTTAAACCATGTTGCATGAGGCATGGGCCAGGCAGAGAGTTACAAAAACAATAATAAATCATTAATTATAAATAACAGACAAAGGAGGGCTGGGAGCCCGGGAGCTTCACCCCTGGGGGCTCGGGTGGCCGCTCTGACCCCAGCCCCCACCAGGGAGTGAGCCCCCAGCACCTCCTGGGGCAGACGGAGTTGGCGGGTGGCTGGCTTCCACCTCACGCCGACCCGTGTTCCCGCAGGCTGGGCGAACATCAGAAGAGAATGTTCCCTTGTGTCCCAAGTATCAATACCATGACTTCTTGTTTTAATCTTTCTACCTTGAAATAATTTTAGACTTCTAGAAAAGACACAAAAAGAGCCCAGAGCTCCTGGATTCCCTTTGCCGGCTCCCCCGGGGCGGACGCCCCACCAGCCGCGGCCCAAGGCTCTCCCTGGAGACACCAGCCCTGAGACAGGCCCAGAGTCAGTTAAATGACCGACCTTCTCTGGGTTTCATCTGTTTTCCACAGATGTCCTTTTTCTGTTCCAGGAGCTCACATTGCATTTAGCTATTATGCATGACTTCCTTTCGAAAGCCTCCAAGAACTTATTTATTTTCTCGTGGTGTCTTTCCGGGACCCTACACCACTTCCATGAGCTAGTGGTGCGGGCGTGGACGTCATGGGGGGACAGCCAGTTACACGCTATGGCAAATGTCCCCGCCCGGCATGTGCCAAGAGTGTCTAGTCCAGTGTTCGCGAACCAGCGAAGCAGAGGCCGACCGACACAAGGCAGCCTCGGGTCCCTGCCTCCCGTGGGGACAGAGGGAAGTGCCCACTTTGGCTCCTAGCGGGTGCAGACGGCCGATGGCTCAGCCACACACCACGCTGCTCGCTCACCTGGAAAGGGCCTCAGTCTGCCCCGGGCTCAGACACAGAGAGAATCAGGAGCCCACTGGGGTACAAAGACGCCCCGAAGGCCACGTTTGACTGCGCCCAGTACATTGCCGAGATGATCAGCCGTCTGCCGCAAAGACTCAGGGCCCCAGGAGTTGCTAGAAGTGCGGGATGGCTCCCGGCACTCTGGGGCAGAGAGCCCCCCACAATCCGCATCTCCACATGAAGGCTCAAAGTAGAAGCCGGCCGCGGGGCGTCCAATCCCAGGGGTGTCAGTCTGCCGGTTCCCGCCCGTGGGCAGGTGTTGCCAAGTGCAGGTCGCGAACTTAAAATTCCAAAGGAGATAAAGAGCACAACCCCGGTCCCAGAGCCCCAGAGCCCCAGAGGGGGCCCCCAACAGGGCCGTGGGGTCAAGGCCACAGGTATTTATGGAGAAGCTGCTGGAGGAACCCCAGGGACTTAGCCACTCCCAGCGAAGAAAACAAGATGGCAGAGGCAAGGCTCGGTTGCCCCCTCCGGGGCTGTGCAGGGGCACACGGCCCCTCTCTGCATTTCACGGCCCTCACCGGCTCGTGCCCTCCCCTGGCGCGGCGAGCTTCCCCGCATCGGAACTTCCTGGATGCTGGCCCGTCCACATGCCCTTCCCCATCTCTGCTGCCTCATCTCCCCGGGCCCAGAACACTTGCCGCCTCCCCCCACAAACCCACACAAACGGGGCGCCCTCACGGGGCTTTGCCGGGCCTCCCAAAGGCTCCTACTGCATTTCACCGGAATTCGGTGTCTGCCTGCCGGTCTCCCCAGGCAACTGGGATTCCACGTGGGTGGGGGTCCGTGTCCAGCTCCTGCTCCACGCTCGTGTTCCCAGCCCCGGGCACAGGGCCGGGGACCCAGTGGGTGACCCTCCGGACACCTCCAGTGGCTGAGGACGGGAAAGAGGGAGGGAGATGGGGAGGGAGGAGGCACTGAGCTGTGTTCCCGGGAAATGAGGTGGCACAATGTGGACCACAGACCCCGCACACTTCGGCTTCGGCACACAACCCAGCCCTATGCGCTCAGAGGGACCTCAGAAACTTCTAGATCAGCTGCCCGGCTGTCAGATGAGAAAGTGGGGCCGGCCGGGAAGCCAGAGCTGCACCTGGAGAGGCCTTTCCTCAACAGTCTGGCACGGTCTCCTGACAGCCGGAGCCCCCCACCCCCACACCGTCCCCACGGGCTCAGGCTCTGC
>JAQQSY010007008.1:0-10714 GCA_028646535.1 Procyon lotor
TTTTTTTTTTTTTCCTTTTCAGACTATGTTCTCTTTATGGTGACATTAGGTTGAATGTTCAGTGCTGTTATTCATAATGTCATCACAAAATATCTCATGGATGCATTCAACTGGTCTCTTTTAAGAATTAACTCAATGTTTTAAAAATGAGCCAAAGAATCACAAATAAAACTGTAAGAGTTTACTCTCATTCCTACATTTCCTCATTTAATCACCTAATATTCGTGGAATGTCTACCATGGGCAAGCCCTGCTAGAGGCCTTTAGAACAAAAAGATGGTAACACACGGCTCCTGTCCTCCAGGAACTAGTGGTGCAGTGGGGGGCTGGGGGGCAGGGAACTCCTCCAAAGTGAGGAAGTATAGTGTCAACCTGAGCTTCATATGCCCCGGGAAAGAGACTCAAGGCAGCCTTCCTCAGAAGGACATGGACAAGACTATTTTTATCATGATGGTATTTAATTTGATATCTAGTGGTTCATAAATGTCTAGACATTATGTAACTCCTATAGGAAATGCAGGGCCATAATACCTGGGATAGGAAAGGTCATGAAACATGCACTTTACAAAATATTTTTTTCAAACAATCACTTGCAAACATCTTTATGATAAAAGTGATTTTTTTAAAAAAGCATATACTTTCATCTGTTCACAGATTTTACTCGTTTAGCAACTTGGCCTAGAAAATCCAACATACCTATTACTATATAGTTATTTACTTAAATTGTTGTAAACATGAGCTAATGTTTTTTAAGATTTATTTATTTGACAGAGAGAGAGAGAGAGAGGGAGAGTACAAGCAGGGGGAGGGGCAGAGGGAGAAGCAGTCTCCCCGCTGAGCAGGGAGCCCGATGCCAGTCTCTGTGCCACGACCCCGGGATCACAACCTGAGCAGAAGGCAGAGGCTTCCCCAACAGAGCCCCCCAGGTGCCCCGACATGAGCTCATCTTTAAGGAAAGCTTCCGTGGGACAGATTTGAGAGCTCTGCCCGGACTGAGCTGAGCAGGGATGCTGGAAGGTACGTTCCCACTGGAGTGGGCAGCACCAGCCTTGAGTGGAGAGCTACTCTCACTGTGGTTCAGCAGAAGGCCAGCCATGGCCAAATGCAAACTGCAAACAACCTCTTCTGACTTTGTGCACTTGTCCAAACCCAGCCGTTTTGGTGGTGCTAGAAATGCTCTCACCGGAAAACCCCCAAACTTCAGCCTAAGACAGTAAGAGTCAGGGCTCGGCTCACTTGGGAGACCGCTGTCAGCGTGGCTTCTCTGCAGATGGGTCCTTCCACCTCGCGGCCCCACCACCCCCAAGAACCCCCGAGAGCCCCGCAACACTGGGCTGGAGGGCTGAGTGCAGTGATGGACGCGCGTGAAACCTTTACACCCCACTGCTGGCAACTTCCACCCACTGGAGCACGTTCACACGGTCATGAAGGAATCTGGTCCATGGGGCCAGTAAGAAGGGGACACAAGGCTGTGCCATTAGCACACTCACCTGCACAAATTATCACACACCTCTGGCTAACAGGACTCGCCAGTGATAACCTCTCACTGCTCAGCCGTCGAAAGGAATGAGATCTTGCATCTGCCACGACATGGACAGACCAGGAGGGTATCGTGCCGAGTGCACGGAGGACGCTGTGTGAGGTCGCACATATGTGGAATCTGAGAAAGGAACCAGATACGTAAAACAGAAACCCGCTCACAGATACGGGAAACGAAAGGCCGGTTACGGGAGCGGGGAGGTGGGTGGGAGGATGGGTGAACCAGCTGACGGGGTTCAGGAGGTACCAGCTTACACTTACAACGTCATCACGGGGCCGAAAAATACAGGACAGAGAAGAGTCACCAATACACTAGCATCTTTTCTATGGGACAGTGGGAACCAGATTTACCAAGGGATCATTTCATAATGTAGAGAAATAGCAAATCCCTGTGATCTATCTATACCTGAAACTAACAGGATATTGTATGTTAATTATACCTCCATAAAAAAATCCTTTATGTCTGGGAGCTTAAGACATTCAAATGCTATAATTAAATCATGTTTATATTTAATGTATAGAAGATAAGGGCTTGTATAAGGGGGAACCAAGAATTCTTTTGGATAACAACAATTATATTTTGCTTTACTATTTTAATGTTAGCATTTGAGGACAATATGTGTATTTCTGGAGGGCCATTAAGTGTTAAAAGAAAGACAACTGGACCTCTTACACCAGAATTCAGGACCTCAGTTTACCACCAAACCAGAGTTTGGCTCTCATGTCCCCATTCACAATCAGCTTTTCATTACTGTCCTTTGTAGTAGACCCTGAAAAGTTAAATACTAACCTTCACAAGATCATATGAAGCCAGAGATGGCAATGTGGCCCAATCATGGACAGAAGTGTGCTGGAGAGTTCAGAGGAAGACTTTACTGCCCTGACACTGGAACAACTCTTTCCTCTACTCCTTCATTTCTTCTTTATGCTTCCAGGAAGACAAGCATAATGGCTGGAGCTACACTGCTACTTTGTCACCAAGAGGGAAAGGAACAGACAGTCCCATTGCCGAGGCAATGACAGCAACTATCCACATCTGTACTGTGTTTTCTCTGGGAAAACTGAAGCCCTTGTGGCCATTTAAACCCAAATATATCTTCTACCATTGACAGTCACACCACTGACTTCAATAACCCTAAACATTATTTTGTAGTCCTGTCTTCTTGGAGTGTCAATTAACATCTGTGAAACCCAATACTCTCATCTTTAAAATGGACATAAAAATATCTACACCAAAGCACTGCTGCTGAAGCCACACAGAGTGAACATATGTTTAAAAAGCATAAAGGGGAACTTTAGCACTCTTTTTTTCAGCACTGTTATCACCATCAGTACATGGAGCCTATCTCCCTCTATGCATCTTGCTTATCAGAATTTTAATATGATAAAACATAAGTAGTATTAATTTCTTTTCATTCTGTATTCTAAAACTTAGAGAATGAAAGAGACCATCTCACCTTCATAGGTGACTATTAAATTTAACTTGTGTTGCATATATTCCTTAAACCACTGCATTGTGGTATGAATTATTAAATATATGTTGTCCCCTTTTTATCTTTTGCTTTAAGAAAAAAGACTCAAATGTGAATTTGAAAATGTTATAAAAGATACAATTTCACTTAGTATTTACTTGCCTTTAAATAAAAATGGAGAGAAAACCTAGATGACCTCAGTACAGCAATGACTTGTACTGGATGGGACACCAAAGGTATGATCCACGAAATAAATAATTGATAAGATGGACTTCATTCAAATTAGAAACTTCTGCTCTGAGAAAGACAATGTCAAGAGAATGAAAAGACAAGCCAGAGATGGGGAGAAAAAAAATTACAAAACATACTTTGGAAAAAGCACTCGTCCAAAATTTACAAAGAACTCTTGAAGTTCAACAATAAGAAAACAAACCGGTTAAAAAGTAGGCCAAAGACCTTAACGGACACCTGGCCAGAGAAGATATACAGATGACAAATAAGCATGCAAAAGATGTTTCCCATCATTTGTCATCAAGGAAACAAAGATTTAAACAACAGTAAGACACCACCACAATCCTATTAGAAGAGTCCAAATCCCAAATCATTGCAGCACAAACACTGGGGAGGGGGCAGAGTGGCAGGAACTCATCCATTTGCAGTAGCAATGCAACATGGTACAGACACCTTGGAAGACAGGTTAGCAGTTTCTCACAAAACTGAAGATGTCCTCCCCCTCTGGTTCGACAATCACTCAAAGGCACTGAAAACTGATGTTCACACAAAAACCCACACACAGATGTTTAGCTCTATTCACGACGGCCAAGCCCTGGCTAGGTGGCCCCAGTAAGTGAAGGACACACCCAGATGGTGGACTATTACTCTGCACTGAAAACGTAGGAGCCACAAAGCCATAAGGACAACAAGGAAGCTTAAATGCGTATTAACCAAGAGAAAGGAGCTGATCTGGAAAGGCTGCACGCTGGGTGCTTCCAAGGACATGACCTTCTGCAGAAGGGAAAGCTCTGGGGACAGTAAGAAGATCAGCGGTCGCCAGGGGCAGAGTGAGGGCACGAACAGGAGCAGCACAGAGGATTCTTAGGGCAATAGAACTACTCCGTATGATTCCATGAGGAGGCATACAAGTCATTTACACACGTGTCCAAACCCACAGAAGGTATAACCCAAGAATGAACCTAAGAGTAGCCCATGCACTTGGGGTGATTATGACACGTGAATGTGGATTCACTTCTAACACACTTATTGCTCTAGTGGGGGATGCTGATAATGGGGAAGTCTGTGCATTTGTGGGACAGGGGCTGTATTATAAATCTCTGTACTGCCCTTCAATTTTGCTGTGAGTCTAAAACTGCGCTAAAAAAGGCTGTGTTAAAAAAATGAGTGTCTTTTTTTTTTCAGCCAGAACTGGAACCTGTCCAACTAATTTGGACACTAAGTTATCTGATCACAAGTCTAAGCTCTGTTGGCTACTAATGGCTTGACAACTAACGAAACACTGCGGACTTTATTCCCATGAGGTCTGCGGATTATCATTTGCTAGCTGCAATTCTCAAGTGGCTGAGTGCTTAGGGAAAACACTATGGCCGAGGGAGAACATCACGCAAGGCTTCAGGGGAGCACAGGGGCTCCATGTCGGTGGATGGCAGGGGGGTGGGGAGCCGGGGCAGGAGAAATAACAACAGATTTAACACTAATCTTTTTTATTTTCCTAGATTGCTTTGATATTTGGTAAAACCTGAATATTAAAGATCTAATCCTTTTTAATTAGCTTTTTAATACTTTCAAAGGCTGAGCCACACTACCTTTGCCTCAGGGTGTAACTTGGGCAGAAATCCGTGCGGCAGCTAATCACTGTCCACACGACCATTCCTTCCTTTACTGTGATGCGTCTAACAAGTACTCAGGTGATTAGTTTTTCCTTTCAATGTTTACGTCTCATGAGCTGTGTATGCAGGTTCAGTACCATCCAAGGAAAGCTCAGAAAAATATTCAGAATGTAGTAACGCGCCCCTCAGCCTGACCATTTTGTGGCCTGAATTCTGACGGATGTCGTGCATGTGCATGGCGAGGCTTTCTTCCCACCATCACCCCCTCTGACCTGCCCCCCACTCAGGGAGCACCCCCACATGTCTGCCGCGTGCCACAGGCTTGTGACTCAGCACAGGACAAGGGGGTCTGGAGCCCGCTTTCTCGGAACCACCATTTAGCCTCCCGGGAGAAAGGGCTCTGCAAACACACCATCCTCCTCTCAAATCCCTGCCCTCAGTCGCTTAGAGATAGGACACTCGTCCTGCCCAGGACAGAAAGTGAAAGGTCTTTTTAAAAGATAGAAGCAGCTTTATACACGCTGAGGGCGGAAGCCTGGCTCCCAACCTCACAGGTTCTACTGTGCCTACCAAGACAGAGAGACTGGGTGGCCCTCTCCCCAGGGCGAGGGCCTGGCCGCCCACCACACACACCACACACTCCAATTGTTAAGATCAAGAGACGTCAGAGTCGGAGACTCTCTAATCTTGCTGGGAGCTTGAACACCTTATTTAACATTCTGAGTCTCAATGTTTATTATGGAACTGGAACAATAATAGGATCTATTTCATAGGGATCTCAGAAAAACTGTAAAAGATACTTAAAGGGGGTGCCCGGGGGGCTCAGTCCGTGAAGTGTCTGCCTTCAGCTCCAGTCAGAACCAGGGTCCAGGGCTCCAGGCCAGCATGGGGCTCCCTGCTCAGCGGGAAGCCTGCCTCTCCCTCTCCTACTGCCTGCTCACATGCGCTCACACACTCTCTCTCTCAAATAAAATCTTTAAAAAAAAATTTTCTTTAGTATTTTTAATATTTTTTAAGAAGGAAACCTAAGGCCATGAATACTACAAACCAGGAACTTCAGGTCAAAATAAACACCCCCCTGAGACTCGATCACACTTCTGGGCTAACAGACGTCTTGGCGCAAGGAAAAGGGAAAATACAATGATAACGGACAAAGAGGGAGAATTGCAAAGTTCAGCACACGGAATGGTGGGTTACATGAACTGACTGGACAATGGAAGGACACCGAGGAGTGTTGTTGAAAAGTGACAGGGTTCTCTGAAAACCAGCGCACGTGGCTGACCTTGAGACTGCCCACTGCTCGCCCCCGTCCCTGGGTCAGGGGTGGGACCGGCGGTGAAGAGCGAGATCGTGCTGTCCGCCAAGAGCACAGAGTCCTCACAAGTGCTCCTCACGCCAAGTTCAGCGGTGCCTGCTGCCACGGCCACGCTGGCCCATCTCTACTCAAAGCTTCCTTCCCGACTGAAAGGACTCCTTTGGCAGGAACAGCACTTTCTCTTGCCAGGGTAAACAGAAAAAGGGAAGAGGACAGGATAAGATGACTTGAGCGGTTTTTAAAAACGTAACTGCACACACTTCTGGACGGTCCAGGTACCGTCATCATCAGCTTTGCTGGGAACAACACACAGACACTGCGCGGAAAGCATTTAAAGACCGTTCTCTTGGCCCGAGTGAAGATTATCTTAATAGCTGACGGTTAAGATTTTCTTTTTCAAATGGGATTTCATAAAGAAGTGCTTAGTGGACGTTTCAAATTTTGATTTAACACAGTTTTCAAATTTCCCAGAATACTAAATACTAAATTTCCCAGAATACCTTAAAAACACAGTCATTCCAAAAACAGCAGAAAATCATTAAAATTCCTGGGTTTAAAGACAAGGCCTCCACTGTGGAGTCAAGAGCCAAAGAAACGGGTTAAATAGGAAGGTACACAAGACGATAAGCAACTGGTCTGAAGTAGAAAAGAAAAAAAAAATGGTAAAACTGAGGGATAATTTTTTTATTTTTTACCTGTCATTACGATAGTGGGTATAAGGAAGCAAATGTGCCAGGCATCCCTATGGTATGATTTATGACGCTCCGGAAAAGTCGTTCTGTTAAAAAAAAAATTTACGTTTTTCTACTTGGCATATCTGGAATATTACAAAGCCAGCAAGTTCCTCATTTCTCATTGTGATGTGTCAATTCCTTTTCAAATACAGATGCTTCAAAAATTAAGTTACTGTAAGAAAGTCTAAGCCCTTAACTTGAATAAACATGAGTTTAATGCGTGGCTTCCCCTCTAACAGTCAGCTCAGAGGGGAAGTAGATGAGGAAGAAGGAAAAGAAGGAACTGCGGTGCGGACTCTACCGGCGTACGTATGATGGGAGAAGTGCAGGCAGAAAAGCACCCAGCAACAGCGCGGAGCACCTGCACCGGGAAAGCCGGGAGCACGGCAAGGAATAAACACAAGCTCCGAGAAAAGGGAGACGCATGAACGGCTCCACTGCCCAGCCACAGCCCCAGGTCATAAACGAACTTTCCCGTCCTTCCCGGTGGAATACAGCAAAGATGGGTACAGTCAACCGTAATAGCTTCAGGGTCTACCCAACAGAGGAAGGAGATGGTCGTACTTAACATTCTGAGCCACGTTCCTCTCGCCCGGAACCCTGTGGTCCTCTGGGCTCACAGGGCATATTCTGGGACATTAGGTTTATTTTGATTTCATTGTTTCCATGTGGACCGGAAGAACTTACCACATGTACCATGGTGGAGGCAGAGATGGAGAAGGGATGCATTTAAGGGTGAAGGTAAGATCCTGGGCATCAGGGCACACAGAGGTACGAGTAAAGCACCATATTCCAGAACAAATCCAACCTTCCCAAGCCTGGATCCCAGGACGGGGAGCAGGAAAGTCCTCTCATCATCCACCACCTTTATAGATGAGGAAACCAAGATGCAGAAAAATGCTGTGACTTTGCATAAAGTAAGACGCCCAGACAGGGCAGAACTCAGGGTCTATTGTTCCAGGGCAGGGCTCACGAGCCAGCTGACCTTCCTCCAAAGGCCTCCAGGAAAGAGGCCAGAAGAGTCTTTGGCAGAACATCTCTGCAGCATTTAGTTCTATCTAGAACCAAAGACAGGGAGCGTCATCATCTTCTGCCATAATTCAAATATTTGAATCAGTCACTGACATTCTTAACATACAAAATATTTACCTTTCTGCAGACAACCAGAGTAGCTCATCAGTTTGCAACCAGGGACCCGATATCCAACAACAAAATGACAAGGAGTAAAATCACAGTGAAGTTAGAAGATGGAACCCCAGAGTCCAAGAATAATATGAAACTGATGTGTCTTGAAAAAGCCTATTTTACTGGAAAAGGCTAAGGATATTGAGTCCAGAGATAGATCTTTACGCCAACTCAATATAATCAATGTGAAAGAGAACTACCTTAGTCTCTTTCTCATGCAGACTTCTCTTTTTATAAAATGGTGCTAATAATAACAGACCTAATTTGTTTGTCCATATACGTTTCTCTGAGAGACAGAGGGAAAATGACCTGATAGGCAAGTTAGTCAACAGACTAGCACTTGAACCGGCTGGGATCAAAAGCAAACCAGAAGACAAGTCCAAGTCCATGGCCATGAGCCAAAGTCCAGGAAGGCCGAGTGTAAACACCACAGGGCCAGAAACAGAGTGAGAGCTACATTCCCAGGGCTAAGCCAAGATTTACAGCCACATAAAGATGGCAGAGGGAATCCAGTATGAGGGAAATAAGAGAAGAATCCAAGGAAAATACCTAGTAGTTTCTCTAACTTTCTTTTTCTGTTGATGGGTGAAGGTTCTGTGGTTAAAAAGGAATATATATATTTTATAGCATGATATTTTATATTTCCAACATGTATTTCTATTTTATATATTATCTAATAAACATTTAACAATGGCATAGTAATTTGACATAATTTCATGTCAAAATTTATCAAAATGGACATGCAGTATCAGATGATAAATTCCAATTAAACATCTGGCAAGCTGTATGGGATTCTTACATTTTCAACCCAGAGTATGGAGAAAAGAAGACAGAAAGGTACAAGTAAACACAGTACTCGATTAGTAAGCAGATTAAAACAAGGAAAACAATGACACACCTCTGACCACATCATTTCATTCCATTCAATTATCTAAATGCCAAGCCCTACACGAGAATTCATTCTTAGAAAGGTGCTACTACATCTACGCACAATATTAACTAGTGACACTAATAGCAACATTTACAGAAAAGGTGAAAGAAATGTCATTTGCAGGATTCCTTACAAACTCTTACAGAGAATTTTACCTTGAAGGCCACGGCTACGTGCTGAGTTTAGCACTTCCCACTGAAACACACCCAGTTTTCAAAGCACAAGGAACGTGAAGGGCAAATGTTCTATTTCCAATGACTAATAGAGGAAAGACATAATATATCTAAACATTGGATTCTGGCAAAGAAACTTCTGAAGCTAATTCACCTCTAATATTGCTTGGATATCTGTGGCATTTAAAAGTTGTTACGAACTAAGGGTGGCCGGGGGTGGGGAGGGGGGGGTGTGGTGGGGTAGGGATGGGGTGGCTGGGTTGTGGACATTGGGGAGGGTATGTGCTGTTAAGTGCTGTGAAATGTGTAAGCCCGATAATTCACAGACATGTACCCTGGGGCAAATAATACATTATATGTTAATAAAAATTAAAAAAAAAAAAGTTGTTACGAGAACATCATGCATTTGAAGTAGGTAACTAACTACTCGTTTAGTATTTTCTGATCATACTCTGTATGAGGCAACGTCCTCAACACTGAGGTAGAGGCAGGGACAAATATATTTTGAAATACCCTTAAACAATTGTCTGAGTCCCTCTGGGCTGCAGTAAGAAAACACCGTAGATGGAGTGGCTCAGGAAAGAGAGCGTACTCCCCAGGGTTGTCTAGGACATTCGAGATGGAGGCGCCAGCAGATTCAGGGCCCGGGGAGCACACTCTCTGAGGCCTCTTTTATAAGGACACTAATCCCATCCACAAGGAATCCGCCCTCCTCACCTCCCGAACACCGAATACCATCATTTCGGGGGTTAGGATTTAAACGTAAGAATTTGGGGATTCAGACCATAGTAGCAACAGTACCTACAAACAGATATTTAAAGAATAAATACAGCATAATTTTGAAATCTACCAGCAAAATTAAGTAAAAATATATGATTCAGTTTTTATATTTAGATGACTTACTGTGATTTTGCAATGATTTTTGGTTAAAAAGAAGCGAATTACAGTTTTCAGCCTTATTTATATAATCACGGAAGTGACTGATTCTTCAAAAAAGATATTTGGTGACACTAACATATTAACCATCTCTAAACCAATCGGTCCTACAATGTGATGATTACAAAGCACTCGCACACATACGGAGAAACGTGCCCATCGGCTCTGGAACAGCACCACAGCAACACATGTATTTTTTATTATTAGGAAAACAATTAAATTCATACAGCGAATTTCTCTCCACCTGATCACATGCTTCATGGCTCATTGACCCAGGCGCTCTGAGCATGTTCATAACAAATGACACCCTTAAACACGGACGATGGGACTCAGCTCCGCCAAGAAACCGCTTCCCACGCTCCTGGTCTAAAGACAAAGGGGCTCACGGAGATGAACCTCTCCCATTCACTGCTAACAAACCAACTCATTTATTTCTCAGCATTAGCTTAGATTAAGCACTGTAAATAATATACACTCACAGCCCAGTCACAGCCCACGGTCTGGGACAAGGACACGAGAGGACTGAGTCACCACAGGACAGTAGTAACCAAGTTATAGTCCACGGGTCTCACAGAATAGGGGCTCC
>JAQQSY010007009.1:0-10714 GCA_028646535.1 Procyon lotor
CCAGCCAGCTTAATCCAATGAGCATTCATTTGAGACTGAAGAGTCACAACTTTTAGCGTGTCATAGCCTTCTTCCTATATTCCATTAAGAGACAGGATCCCAAGTTTTGGTTGGGCATGTTTCCCACCCTCCCCTGTAGATAAGTATGGTTATATAACTAACTTCTGACCAATAGGATGTGAGCAGAAGTGACAATTTCTGAGTTGTGCTCCTTAAGTGGAAAACGTGTCTTTTCATTCTATCTCTTCTTCTGCAATTCTAGTGAGTGGACATGGTGGGAAGCCACCTAGGAACAAGCAGATGGGGCTAATATTTAAGGGGCATTGCAGAATGGAAGGAGCCCACACATCAATATTACGCAAGAAATAAATTCGACTATTAAATGAAAATAAACTTCCATATTGCTTAAACCTCTGTAAGTCTTTGTTAAAGCAGATTAATCTGTATCCTAATTGAAACACCCTACAATTTCAATTGCAATTATATTACATTTAGAATATTATTCAATTATATTGAATATTATATATTGGATATTGAATGAATATATTGAATATTATTCAATTATATTACATTTAGAATATTACGTTTAGACTTTTTGCTTTTGGTGACTCATTATTTCATGTTCACTAGTGGTTGAAAGTAAGACAAAGAGCAATAAAACAAAACAAAAAAAAAGCAATAAAATATTCAAAGAATTATGCAAAGTTCTGTACAAAGAAGACTGATAACTTGGCTAAAACTGATGAACACTGATATCATGTAATAGTCCAAAATGGTCATTTTATTGGCTGATTATAAAAGTCCATGTGCTGTTTACTCATGAAGACAATGAATACAGACAATGAATTAGGGGAATGCACTGACACGTTTTACTTTTGGTGCAATTAGGGCAAAAGCTAGAAGAATGTGTTTCGATTATTCGAGATAAACAATTTCCTGTTGCTAAATCCTCTTAGCCCATGTAAACAAATTACTCTAATTCTATATTTAACAACCCGTTGAGTTTCGGTTGTGAAGTTGGCTAAGACTCCTTGGTTCAGAAGAGGTAACAGACATGTTCAAAAAGTTTCTGATGTAAACCGAGGCTGTTGTAACTACCAGCAATTTCAGAAAGTAGATTGCTTTTCAATGCAAATTTCTACTCACAAATAGCTAGAGAACTAGGTGAGAAAGCACGCTATGAGTCATTTCTATTATTATTATGCAGACGAGGAAGGAAGCAGTCAGGAAAAGAGGAATCATCTTCAAATAAAGAGCACTCAGGACTAGAAATTTTATTTCACTGTGATGCCCAGTATGACTATAATTCCTATTTCTACTGTGGCTAACGCAAATAAAAGACAGTAAAGGGAGAAGTAGTATTATTAAAAAGAGGAGAAGAAATGTGTGTTTCCAGTCTTCCCGATTCTCTTTGGGCTACCAAAATAGGGTAAGAGTGCTAAGTCAGAAAATAGAAGCCATAAATGTTGCTGGAAGAGAAAGGAATCACATGGCCTTCAGGGAAACTTTAGGGCACATCTGGGAGAAGCTAGGAGAACTTTTAGTTTCACACATCAGGAGCAAGTCCTAAGAGGCAGCTCATTTCAAAATAAGGATTCATAATAATAAAGTCTCTCAATGTCTCTATTTTCACTAATGGGATAATCATCACAGGATGCCAGTCATCTATGAGTCTTCCTTCCCCTTTATCCAATCTTCTTACTGTCACTGCTTATTGTCACTCACTGTCCCCTTTTAATCTCCACCACCACTAAGTTCAGACCATTGAAAAGCCTCCTTTCCACCCTACTCTCCAGTAACTATGCCCATTAATTCATTAGTGGAACATTTATACTAGCAGGCACAACAGTAAATGCTAAGGGTATCACAGTACACAAGTCAGACAATCTTCCTGCCCTCGTGGGGCTTATGTTCTAGCAAGGGAAGTGAGCAAATTGATTTTATGATATCTTGTCCTCCAAGACTCTATAGAACAATCCCAGATCTTTTGTGTTACGGACTTAATGTTTGTATCCCCCACCCCCCGCCCCACTCCAAATTCATATGTTGAAGCTCTAACCTCCAGCGTGACTGCATTTGGAGCTAGGGCCTTTTAGGAGGTAACTGAGGTTAAATGAGGTCATAAGGGTGACACGATCCTGTAGAGCTGGTGACCTTATAAAAAGAGGAGAAGGGGCACCTAGCTGGTTCAACTGATAAAGCGTGCAACTCTTGATCTCAGGGTCGCGAGTTTAAGCCGCACATTGAACATAGAGCTTACACTGAAAGAATGAATGAATGAAGAATAAAAAGAGGAAGAGACCAGAGTTCTCTCTCCCTCCATGCACACAGAGACAAAAAGTTATGTGAAAACATAAGAAGAAGGCAGCCATCTACCAGCCAAGGACAGAGGCCTCAATACAAACCAACCCTGCCGGCACCTTGATCATAGACCTCTAGTCACCAGAACCGTGAGGAAATCAATTTCTGTTGTTTAAGCTCCCCAGTGTGCGGTATCCTTCTATGGCAGCCTGAGCTGACAAAAAACATCATGTTACTCCTGTTACCACTACATAGGCACTGCTCTCAAACACCAGTCCTCAGCTCCAGTTACATAAAATTCTCAAAGACACCCCATTTCTCTATCCTAAACCTTTGTTCATATAACTCCTCCTCATCATTTTACCCGACTGTTTTAATAAAGACTTCATTATTTCTTAAGGCACAATAGTAGGCCAAGTTCATTAATCTCTCTCTTGGTTCTTCCTGCCAGTGGCTAAAGTCTATTTGGAAGAGGCCATAAGTGCATTGTTGCCAACGCACTAATAGGAGTTTCTTACTCTAAATGCAGACAAAATGCACATGGGGAACTAAAGAACCTCAAAAGGGCAGGAATCATAAAGTAATTGCCTCCTTGGTAAATTTGCATATGTCCATCCCTTTCACATAGATTTCATTCAATGCCAATAGGAGAGTAAGAGGCTGATAACCATGTTGGCCAAACTAGATATAACTATGAAATAGTATTTTAAAGTAACTAGGTATTCCCTCTTACAGCTTTTTGTTTTTATTTTTCCAAGAAAAAATGTCATAACATATTTATCTGAAAAAGCATTGTTATTTATCAAAAACATTCTTTTTTTGGCAAGGAGAATAGATTGGGACTGAAGTGGCTGAAGTTGTCACATATGTTCACAACACAATTCATCAGGATTAGGGGTCACAGGATGGACAAAAGGAATTTCTCCAAATAGCAACCATACTTTATATTTGCAATTCACTTGCGCCATATTCTAAGCTTTAACAAAACACACAAACACACACACACACACTGACTTCAAATAAGTCGTCAAATTGAGGACTTATTGGGGCACCTGGATGGCTCAGTTGGTTAAGCGTTTGCCTTCGGGTCAGGTCAAGATCCCATCGTCTAGGGATCGAGCCCCGTGTCAGACTCCTCACTGAGCAGGGAGCCTGCTTCTATCTCCTGCTCCTCCTGCTTGTGTTTCCTCTCTCGCTGTGTCTCTCCGTCAAATAAATAAATAAAATCCTTAAAAAAAAAAAAATTGAAGACTTATTAGATATAGTAAGACCACATTGGAGTAATAAACTTACTAACTGCCAAAGTTTTTTGGTTTTTGGTTTTGGGGGTTTTTTTTTAGATTACAATATCGGTTTCTTTGTGAGCTTTTGAGTATCTGAGGTTCCTAATTTACATAAACACTTTGGTCTTTCCCAGGAAGCACACCTGTGCCTGCCCTTTCTGCTCAGCCATCAGAATAGCTACCCATTTTTATGGACGCGATATCTCAAAGAGGTTTGAGATATTAAATTTTTCCTCTCTTCCAGCAGCGGCTACTTATCACCTTCTAAAGAAATTTTTCTCTAGGTAATAAACGTTTCACAAGTTCAAAAATAAATCTTAAAATCTAACTGGAACTTTGGCAGCCACTGGTTATATTAATAAATGACATGGGCTGGCATATCTTCAAATTTAGTACTTGAATTACTCAGCAAAATGGGCCTCAATGAAATACAATACTTAAATAAATATTATAACTCCTAGGAAGCATTTCCCAAGAAGGCATTTTAAATTTAAATTACACTGCCTAATATATGTTACCCAAAAAATGATTATCTTCTTGGGAGAAATTTTTCTATGTGTCAATAATAAGCTTCTTTCCAATTTTTAAAGGGTGAATGAAAACTTCTTTTAGGAAGAAGGAAGAAAAGAATATTTCAGAGGTTGGCTTCTCTGAAGATTCCTTCAGGGATCCCACTCATGTGTGAAGCCCAAACATGTGCCATATAAAATAATTCTCATTGCTTCTCTATCTGGTAGAGAGACAATGAATGATTTGGTGTGATTCAGAGTGTGTGTCCATTCTTAGTGACTGTTCAGATTTTAAAAACTCAATGACTTCTCAGAGCATAGAGACATAGCTATGCCATTCTCTTTCTATGATTTTTGAGGTTGTTTATATGATGTGTGCACAATCATTCTGTAGGTTGAGCTTCAACAAAGCAAAAGAAAAAAAACAACTTATTTTATTCTAATTAAAAGGATAATGTATGTTTGTGCAAAATATTCAAATAATTCTAAAGATTACATAGAAACAAGTAAGAATGGGGCATCTCGGTGGCTCAGCCAGTTAAATGTCTGCCTTCAGCGCAGATCATGGTCCCGGAGAACCAGGACTTGAGCTCCTCATTGGGCTCCCTGCCAGTGGGGAGTCCACTTCTCCCTCTTTCTCTGTTCCCCTCCCCTGCTTCTTCTCTCTCTCTCTTTTGCTCACTCTCTCTCTCAAATAAATAAATAAAATCTTAAGAAAAAAATGCGGGGGGGGGGACACAAGGGAAGAAACACCTAAAAACTCTCATTCCTAAATGTGACTGTTACAAACTATTATAAAGATTTTGGGGAATATCTTTCCAGATATCTTTCTATTCACGTATACACATATACACATTCTAAAATATTAATGACCTACTATTTTTTTTAAAGATTTTATTTATTTATTTGACAGACAGAGAGAGATTACAAATAGGCAGAGAGGCAGGCAGAGAGAGAGGAGGAAGCAGGCTCCCTGCTGAGCAGAGAGCCCAATGTGGGGCTCAATCCCAAGACCCTGAGATCATGACCTGAGTGGAAAGCAGAGGCTTTAACCCACTGAGCCACCCAGGCACCACTATATGTCATATTCTTTAATGGCTGCATAATATGCCTATCCTTGTATATGTCACAGTGTATTCAAATAATCCTTCTTTGGGTTTTTTCTAATTTTTCGAGAGAATAAACTACAACGTAATGACTCTGTGATTTCACTTTTATGTGTCTGTCCAATTATTTCCTTTGGACAATTTCCTAGCAATGAAATTTGCTGGATCAAAAATATCCACCTTTTGAGCTTTTGATTTTTCTTAAATCTATATTGCCAAATTGCCTTCAGGAAGTCTGTACTCTTACCAACACTGTGTGAGAATGTTTGTTCCCCTGCAGCTTTGCAAACACTGAGTTTTGTCCATCTTGTCCAACTCTGGCAATACAATAAGTGTATTAGTTCTATTTCTGTGTAAGAAACTGCCATGACAACTTAAAACACATACATTATCTCTCAGGGTCTGTGAACTGGGAGTTTGGGCACAGTTTCACTGGGCCTACTAAATAACCTCACAATTTTTGCTGTAATCAAGGCATGAACCAGGACTGGGGTCTCATCTGAAGGTTCAATTAAGGAAGGATTTGCTTCTAACTTCACTCACATGGCTGTTGGCAGGATTCAGATCCTTTTGGGTTGTTGGAGTGAGGACTGTGGTTTGCAGCTATTGGCCAGAGGCTGCCCTCAGTTCCTTGCCACATGTGTCACTCCGACGTGGCAACCATCAAAGGAGTAAGTCAGTTGGCCAGATAGAGCTCAGAATCTTTTGTAATCTGATCACAGAAATGATATTTCCTTGGGGTGCCTGGGTGGCTCAGTGGGTAAGCGTCCAACTCTTGATTTCGGCTCAGGTCATGGTCTCAGGGTTGTGAGATTGAGCCCCTCGTCAGGCTCCATGCTGGGTGTGGAGCCAGCTTGAGATTCTTCTCTCTGTCTCCCTCTCCTCCTCCTCATTCTCTCTTAAAAAAAAAGAAAAGAAAGAAATGACATTTCCTCAGTGTTGAGGTAATCTATTGGTTCTTAGAATCAAGTTATTTAAGGAGATGGGATTATACAAAGCCATAAATACCAGGAGCCAGAGATCATTAGGAGCCATCTTGGAAAACGTCCACCACAGTCCACTCTCTGGTCCTCAGTGATTCACTTCACTTCCACATTCACAATACATCATCTTCCCTGAAGAGTTTCATCCCATTATAGCATCTGCTCAAAGGACAGAATCTCATCATCTAAATTAGGTCCAGCTACAGATGAAGCTCCTCAGTGTAGTTCTGTTAGGTATATCTCCTGGAACATAATTCTTTTTAATTTGGGGAAACTGAAAGAGAGAAATTTTTTTCCTCCTAGGCACCTAATGTACAATGATGTGACAGGCAAAGAAAAACAGCCATGGGCATTCCCAATCAATGTAGGGGAAATGGCAGGTACAAAGACAGCAGTGGTCCAGAGAACTCAGAAATACATCTCAACAAATGCTGGATGTTCTTTGAATAGGCTTCAAGATCTAATTCTCTGTGGTTCTTGGCTCCACCCTCTAGATTCTTGGTTCCGTATTCTGAATCTCTGTTCCTTTTCATGAAAGGTTGTATAAGTTTGCAGAATACATACTTTTCTCACCCTGTCTCCTGCCAATAGAATTTTGGAAGCCCTTTCTTTTCATTTTGAACTCCTCTATTCCAGTCAGTCCAAAGTGGCTGTGTTTTGGGTGATGTAATTTTCTCATAAACTTGGTGGGTCAGCTATGAATTTCACTGGGGTTGAGTCCATTGGACAAAAGCCAATCCAAAATCTTTTCTGGGTAAGACCGTCTCTACTTTGGGCCCCTGTTGATTTTGCTGAGGAAAAAAAAAATGCCCTTAAACTTCCTAAAAGGCCTACGGGTTAATTGAGAGGTTTCTTAAAGCCTACCTTTTATCTCCCTCAAAGCTTCTTTGTGTTACTGAATGGTCTGATCCTTTGATCTTTCTGAGGTTTTAACAAAAGATTGTATATATAGTCACACTCTCAGCCTTTTTCTCTTTGCCACTTTCCCAGTCAGAGCTAAGAAGCCATTCTTGCACTTCGCATCTTTTTCCATCTGAAGAGGCTGAAAATTTTCAAAATCCTCAAGTCCTGGCTTCTTTTGTTTCATAGCTTTCCTCTTATTTCTCTCCTCTTGCATTTTACTATAAATATCAAGAAGAAACCCAGTGGCACCTTCAAAGCTTCTGCTTGAAGATTTTCATGACTATATATCTAAGTTTATCCCTTATAGGTTCTGCTTTCCACATAATTGCAGGACACATTTAGCTAACTTTTTTACCATTACAAAACGAAGACGTCCCTCCCCCAAAGTTGTCCGTTCCAGAAAAATGCCCTTCGTTTCCTTTTAAGCTTCACTGGTGTTATCTTTGAAGTCCATATTTCTTCTCACAAACCAGTCAACGTTATTGGGCTTTCTCTTTCACGCTCCTCATAATTTCTGCAGCCTGCTGGTTTCAAGGCCACTCCCACATTTTCAGGTATTTATTACAGCGGCACCCCTCTATCGGGTACCCTGATAACGAATACCACAATTCGTTATCTACGGCTACAAAACAATATTACCACAAATTTAATAACTTTAAACAATACCCATTTATTATCTCACCATTTCTGTGAGTCAGAAATATGAATGCAGCTTAACTGGCTGCTCTGCCTTGCTGCCCTTAGACTGGTGTTGGCCAGGACTGGAGTCTTACCTGATGCTCGACCAGGGAAGATTCTGATTCCAGATTCATGTGGTTGTTGGCAGGATTTAGTTCTTTCTGGTTCTTCAGACTGAGAGTCTTGCTTTCTTGCCGGCGGCTGGGAAGAGGCCACCCTCAGTTTCTTGCCCATGGGAAAAGCTTCCTCAGGGAAGCTCACTTCATCAAACAAGCAAGCGAAGAGAAAATAGTATCGTCCGGCAAGATGGCAGCTACATCCTATGTGATATAATAATCCTTTGCCATATTCTGTTGGTTAGAAGTAAGTCACGGGTTTCTCCCATGTTCAAGGAGAAGGGACTGCGCAAGGATGTGAATAATACCAGGAGTTGGGATGACTGGGGGGCATCTTAGAGTCTTTTATCCACAAAATACTGATGCCTTCAATCAGGGATATATTTTCATTTGCCTTGTGTATAAATGGCTATCGGGTTTTTATTCATATTAACACAAGTCTGGAGGTGCCTGGGCAGTTAGGTCAGTTAAGTGTCTGATTCTTGATTTCAGCTCAGGTGATGATCTCAGGGTGGTGAGATCCAGCCCTCATTGGGCTCCATGCTGTGTGTGGAGCCTGCCTGAGATTCTCTCTCTCCTTCTCCCTCTGCCCCCCACTTCTCTAACCCCGCCACCCACATGCATGCCTGCATGCTCTCCATCTGTCTCTCTCAAAACAAATAAAACCGGGTGGCTCAGTGGGTTAAGCCTCTGCCTTGGGCTCAGGTCATGATCCCAGGGTCCTGGGACCCTCCTGCTCAGCAGAGAGCCTGCTTCCTCCTCTCTCTCCACCTGCCTCTCTGCTTACTTATGATCTGTCTGTATCAAATAGATAAATAAAATCTTTAAAAAAACAACAACAAAACCATGAGTATCAACTATTCTTTTAAATATGTCCTGAACATTGACAATGTGCTAGGCATTATACTAGGTACAGATTGAAGTTCAATGATGAGCAAATCCAGACATACTTCCTGTTCTCATGGAAATTATAGTCAGAGGGAAAGAGAAAATAATTCTATGAATAAATGTGAAATTACAATTTTGACACATACTATGAAAATATGCAACATGAGGAAGTGACCTGATCTGGTGGTTAGGCACAGCCTGTGGGAGGATGTTTCATTTGAGATACAAAGAATGAGCAGGAATTAACCAGGGAAAGCCCTAAGGAAGGGCAAATATAAGGGGCTTGTAAGAGCAGAAAGCATCAAGTGATTGAGGAATGAAAAGTGTGATTAGAGCAAAGAAACCAAGAGTTACCTCCAAATTCTCATCTGTCCTTTGGAATCTACGCTTATATATTCACCTGATTATTTGATATTCATCTGGATATTTTGTACTCCTAAAATCAATGCAGATAAAACCATGCTACTGATTTTGGTTTGCCAAACTTAGTTCTTTCCCAATATTCTCTAGTTTGGTGAATGACACCACCATCGGTCCAGCTGGAAGTGAGAAACCCAGGACTCATTTTTGACAATTCCATCTTCCTCAACCCCTCACCAAAATCTTAAGGACCTTATCACTAGTTACAGCAGTGTTCACCATAATCCAGATATACCATATTCTCTCATGTCCCAAGCCTTTACTTTCTCTGGTCTCCATGCTTAGAAATTCATCTCCACCTCCTCGCTTCTCTTCTTAGCAACATCCTACTCATTCTTCAAGACTTAACCTAAACATACCACATTGACGTTCTACCAACCCTGTGCAGAAATAATCTCTCCCTCTTTGGTGATACCAAACATTTTGTGTATAACCATTATCCCTGTTATAGCTTGAGTTCTCTGGGAAGCAGACTTTTAGACCAGCCTAAAAGGAAGTGCTCTAGCAAACAATGTCTATGGAAGGGAGAGAAGGAAGTAGGACTGGGGAGAGGAAGAACTGAGCTCTCACAGAGTGCTAATAATCCTCAATTAAGCCTATGGGGTGCTCCAGGTCTGGGATGGTCCTTTACAATTGTCCCAAGTCAGGGCAAGAAGGTCAGGACTTTATATCACCAGGCTGTCGAGTGACTGGATGTGGGCTATCCCTAGAAGCAGCCATGACCTTGGCCGAGGAGGTTTTCCTTGTTAATCACCCCAAAAGTCCGACACCTGATGGATGTCTTCTGATAATATTCCCAGAGTACGGGAATAAGTCCCTCATTATTGAAGGGGCATCTGGGAGGTGCCTTACAGCATTCAGTCTAATCCCCATGCTCAAATCAACTTACTATATCAATAATCTCTTATATTAAGGTTGTTTAATAAAGGGACCATCGTACTCACTAGGTTCTGAGATTTCTGAGGACAATACACATTTCAGTCAGAGTTGTGATTTCATGAAAGTACAGTGAAAAAATGATTAAAGAAATGACCCGAGGGGCGCTTGGGTGGCTCAGTTGGTTAAAGCCTCTGCCTTCAGCTCAGGTCATGATCTCAGGGTCCTGGGATCAAGCCCCACATCAGGCTCTCTGCTCATCAGGGAGCCTGCTTCCTCCTCTCTCTCTGCTTCCCTCTCTGCCTACTTGTGATCTCTCTCTGTCAAATAAAGAAATAAAATCTTTAAAAAAAAAAAAAATGACCCGAAGAGACTGATTAGCCAAAAACATGAGAGCCTAGTTGATGAAACCAAATGCCAATTTCTTCCTTCACACAGTATTTCTCTACCACTTTTTTTTTTTTTTGCTTTTTAAAAAATTTTAATATATCAAAAGGCCTGCTTTAGTGACATGCTAGTCCCACCAGAAAATAATCCCGATCACCCCTTGTCAGTAACATGCTCAAGTTGACCAGCCAACTCTTACTTCTAAACCTCTGTGTGGACGTGTGTGTCTTTTAAACCAAAGCTACGGGGCTCCGGGGACTGCTC
>JAQQSY010007011.1:0-10712 GCA_028646535.1 Procyon lotor
CTTTAGATTAGAGAGGGAGGTGTCCCATGAGGGCAAGGGCAATCTGATCTTTTCTGGATATCATCTTGGGACAAGAAGGTAGTTTGGTCCAGAGTCTGGGTATCTGAAGGGGCCCCACTTTGGTCCAAATGGATTACAGAGGGCAGAAGAAACACCCCTGAGGACAAAGGCCTCACTGTCTTGGACTGACCCCTGAGGTCCTGTGACTTGATTTTATAACATCTCACAGAGGGCCTGCAGAGGGATAATAACTCAAAATTCCTAGAACATCCTGGCCGGCAGCTGCTTACCTCTGCCTGGACTACCTCTGATGACCCTGAGCAGCCCACCCTCACCCCCTCCTAGCCTACTTTATCCTCAGAACTTCCAGAGAGGGAGCTGTGCCAAGGAGCAGGGAGAAAATGGACTATTTTTCACCACAGTTTATCAATAGCAGTGTAATTAAAATGTCCTTTGATTTTTCGAGCTATCAATATCTTTTGTTTCTCCCCATGTTGCCTGCATGTTAATTAGGTCCTTAATTTATGGAGTTTCTGGTCTGGTCAGTTCCATTGTCCCCGGCTCACCGTCCATTCTCACACAAGCCCTTCTCTATCTGAGGCCCTTTCCAGGCCTCACGTCCATCCCTCCCAACATCAACACATTCGAAGCCAGCGCTCCTGCCCCTACTTCCCCATCCTCTCCTCTTCTGCCCTATCCTCATTTCCCCACCTCACAGCCTCTTACCCCCCCATCCCTCCCCATCCTTATACTCCCCTTCTTTATCCTCACATCTGCTTTCTATGGGTGATAGAAAGGACCAGCCACCCAGATTCCGTCATATCACTGTACCTGAGATTTTACTCCTTCTCTGTTTAAATATAGATCCTCTACACTCCCGCCCCACCCAGAGTTTTCTCCACCTAAATGTCTAAAACTTGGAGACTAATTCCTGCCCTTTCATCACGGGACCATGCAAGGAAACAAGGAGCCTGAATGATTCCTGCCCTCCTAGGCCCATCTTTCCAGCTGACTCCTGGGACATTTGGGAGCCAGAGAAGGGTGCATATGTCATCCTTTGGTATCATTACCATCCCCAGAACAGCCCTGGATGATGAAGAATGAACTAGATGATCCATGTTGCTAGAGAACAAGCCTGAGTATTCGTTTTGTCTTATTTTGAAGAGAAACGCACTCTGTGCCTTCACTCTCTTCCTAAGCAGAGAAGCATTCCAAACATCAATAATCACAGTTCACATAAAGCACAAAAATTCTATTTCCACCAGGCAAAAGTCAGACGCGAAAGGGAGAGTGTGAGTGAGAAAAATTTGAGCCAGGTGGCTTGAAATAAGGAGACATGATAAACAGCCTTGAAGACTTCTGGCTTAAAATGATGGCTAGGAGCAGCTCCCAGCACAGCCTTCTCCAACCTCTCACTAAAATACAGATCAGAGCACAGGGAAAACATGAAAACACAACATGGCAAACGAGGCTGTGCAGACCAGTGCGAGACTGAAGAGAATGGACTCTAATGTTGCTGGAGATAAAGGGGACCTGGGAAAATCCTACTAAGATGTGCATCAAAGGAAAACCCCACTTTTATGTTATAAAAGAAAGGCTACCTTCAAAACTATAGGAAGAAAATGAGTGCCTTCTCTCTGTTTGTTGTCTGATTCAGAGACCTGAGTACAACCAGAGAACTGGGAAACAAACCAAGTCTTTCCACAGAAAATGGTGCTTTGTAAAGTAGGCTGAGCACCAATCCAATTTCCCTTCACCCTGACAGGTATTTTTAACGCAGAGGTAACAAAAAAAAAAAAAGGAATGCAAATTCCAAGAAAATATTGAAGCAAAACTGTAGCAACGAGAAACTGATTTTGCCAGGGCATTCTGGAAAACATGGTAACCACAAGTGAAGTGTTGTAAATAAAAACCGGGATGCAAAAAACACTATAATCAAAGTCTACTGAAATCCTAGTCCTCATTGCCTCATCATGCCTGGTACTGGGGGGTTGAGAAAGCAATCCCTTAGGTGAAAAAAAAAAAAAGGAAAGATCACATAAAAATATTGACATCAGCACCTCAACCTCATTCTAGCTGTAGAAGTAAGATGGGGATTTTGGGCCCTGCTCAACCACCAAGTGCAATCCATTCGGCCAGCCAGTTTGACACCTCTGTTCTTCGAAGCTTGCTACCATGAAATGTTGTGTGAAAGATACTTAGAAGATAATGAATTATATGGAAATGCTATAATTCTCAAGATTCACTCTCATCTCTCTCTCAGACTCTGTTCCTGGGATGTGGTACTTAGGACTCGTGCTAGCCACCCCTCCCAGCACCAGCGCACCTCGGGCCGACACTGTCCTTATTCCTGGCATAGGAGAATGTGGGGAATTTGTCTCTGACCTGCTCCAGCCAGGAGACATGAGTTGTTGGGCAAACCAAGGGGAATGACACCATGTGAACTAACGAGGAGAAAAGGTGTGAGATTGAAAAGGTCCCACTGAGCCCAGCCATGGCATCTGAGCCTACATGTAAGTTGCACAGTCGGATGGCTGCTCTGGTCTTAACCTCAATACAACTTATGCCAAATTCTCCAGGCAATGAGGAAGAAAGGTTAAAACAGCCTGAAATAAGGCAATAAACAATACGGTTATACTATAAGGGCTATCATTTTTTAAAAGGCCTCACTACTGAGATCCTGATTAATTCTGTAACCCTGTCCCCACAGCAGCCTTAAGGGAGATGATGCAAGATCAGCAACGATCACATCAGCAAGTCATGGTACAGAACCCAAACTCTCCCTGAGTCTGGGGGCAGGCGTTAGCCCCTACAGCCAAGACAAAAACAAATGGCCCCAGTGCAGGAATCGTGTGGCAAGCAGCAGGGATGAAGGGCCTCAGATCCTGGAGAGACCACATGGCTCTTGAGTAGAATGTCTTTCGTCCCGGTAGCCAAACCAGACCACTGAGAGAAGAAGCAGGAAGCTGGGGGAATTCTCCTTACCATAGTATTTAGAGTTAACCTACACCTTTCCAATTCCTCCCCAAATGGTAGGCCCACAGGAGTGTGAACTGCAGTGAGATGAGTTCTTTCTTCTACAGATAAACGAGAGGAGCTCCAGCACCCAGGCTCCTTGGAGGTAGAAATCCATTTTGATCCTTGGGTCAGAATCGTGAAACCCCATTTCCATCTCATTGGACAGGTAAGAAAGGAGGGGTGCAGGAATGCAGAAGGGCCCCACCTTGAGACAGCTGTGCGTGGAACCCCAGCCTCGGTCACTTCTGCGGCCGAATCCCTGGGCTTGAAAGCCCTCTGTTTTAAGGCCTGGTCACGGGGATTTTTATAACTGTCTCCAGTGTCACAGAGGTTAATCTGACACAATCGTTTTCAACCCTGATTAAATACTAGAATCACCTGGAGAGCTGGTTTAAAAAAAAAAAAGAAGTCCCCAAACCAACTAAATTAGAATCTCTGTGGTAGGGACCCAGGTGTCCATATTTTCATAAAGCTCGATATACACAACGGGCTTTGAGAAACAGTCTCCTGGGGTTAGCCTCTCCTACTCTGCCCTTCCGGTCTTCTAGACTGTGCCATAACAGACCTTTCTTAAGGCCACTCTTATCTAAGAAAACGTTCATAAGAGGAAGCTTTTGCATTTGGGGTTCTAAGCACTAGTTAACTGGCAATCCCTTACCTTTCATGATTACTTCATGATCCTGTCTCACGTGATTGTTCCATGGTTTTTTCCCAGGTTAACATGATCCATTCTATCATCCTACGCCACTATGAATTTTGCCAAAAAGTGGAGCTTGAATGAAGCATACATACACACACACTACATCGCCATTCACTCTATTTTGCCTCAATTTTCTTGGGAGAGCAACCGAGAGCTACTAGGAAAATGTGGAAGTAAAGCAACTTGGGCAATCTGAGGAAATTGGAGATATGACAAAATAAATTAGGAATGTGTAGGTTGTAATTTGCCAAACTGTCGAAAATTCCTTAAAGAACAATTTAAACTGTAGTTAACAGGACCTGTAACTGCATACTAGAACGTCTGGGTGGTTTAGTTTTGTTTTGTTTTGCTTTTTGTTTTTCTGTCTTTTAAGTAACTTCCTCTGTTTAACGCTACAATTTCCCTTGCGGTGTTTTTTCCCTCCTCAGGAGCATTCAAGTCACTTATAGGGAAACCAATAAATCTCAGGTTTATTTTCAGTTTGCTCTCGCTACCTTTCCAGATCTGTTCAGAGATGTGATTGGCAGAATCAAGACCCCCAAAGCCTTCCACATCCTAATCCCTGGAACCTGTGACTATGTCCCCTTAAATGGCAAAGGGACTTTGTAGTTGAGATGAAGGTAAGGACCTTGAGCAGGGAAGATTATCCTGGATTATCTGGGCAGGCCGACTCTAATGTCATGAGTCCTTAAAAGTGGCAGAGGAAGGAGAGAGGAGGGAAGTCAGTCAGTTGCAATGTGAGAAAGACGTGATGAGTTCTGAGGAGGAATTGGGCCACAAGCCGAAGAAGGCCGTGGCCTCTAGAAGCTGAGAATGGTCCACCATTTACAGCTCGCAAGAAAACAGGGCCTGGATCCTACAATAGCAAGACACGTATTGAATTCTGCCAACAACCTGGATAAGAAAGAAAATGGATGCTTCCCCAGCACTTCCAGAAACTAACTCCTTCCTGTCAACACCTTTACTCAAGCCCAGAGAGAACTGTGCTAGGCTTCCAATGTGCAGAACTGTAAGGCACTAACTGCATTGTATAAGCAGCTAATTTGGGCAGCAGTAGAAAACTCACCCAAAAGGGAAAGCTAGGAGGTTTTGCAGTGTGACAGATGCACAGACTGGAATGTCAGCAAAGTTAAGGTCAAATTCAAGAAAGTTGCTTTTTACATTTACAACTTATATTACCATTTCGTCTCCCACCTTTTCCATTTCTTACCTTTAAGGAGGTAGAATGTTTCTGTAGGTTAAAAATAATAAATTGCTTAGACTCTTACCAAAGCCAAGTTGAAGAAGTTATCATCAACTAATAATGCTGATTGAGTGAGAAAACATCCCAATCTCTACCTTCAGTTTTATTTCTCTTCCCTGAAAATACTAATAAGGGCATATGGGCAGGTCTGGGCCTGGACAGTGGCCCAGTCACTCAGGGGAGAGTGTCTGTGTCTATATACCTGTGGGAACTGCATAGGGGATTCCTTGGAGTTTGGAGCAGATATTAAAGCCCACCCTTGAAACTGAAGGAAGAGGAAAAGACCAATATTTGTTTATCAATTACCACACTTGTTCTACAAAGGTCCAGGGACTATGTAAAGTGTCTCATGTATGTCATCCTATTTAATTTTACAGTAATAAGAGAAAGCCAGGAGTATCATGTCCATCCTACTACAGAGAAACTGAGGCTCAGGAAGATCCAGGGACTTTCCAAAAGCCACACATAAGATTTGCATCTTTCCAAAGTGGTCAAGGGGAAATTTAATCTTAGATTAAAATCAAACAACTATACCAACCTTCTCCCTGATGAGCATCCAGAAACCTCTATTCTGAATTTATGGATACGAACACCTATCTGGGCTTTCATTTTACCTGCCTAAGCCAACAGCCAGCTACTGGCGTCTCTTCAAGTTTATCATACCACTAAATGAATAATACTCTTCGGTGGCACCTACCACAGTAGGACAAGGGGAGGCTAGGTAACTTACATCTATTATTCTTCATTCTCGCAATAATTTCATTAGGTAGGTAATGTCTCCCTTTTCTGGAAGAGGAAACTGAAACTAAGAGAGGAAATGTAGGTTCCTGAAGTCAACAAACCAATAAATAGCAAGGCCGAGTTTTGAACCTTGGCAGTCTGGGCCAAGATCACGTTATTTCCAGTCTTCCACAAGACCAGGCCCCGGTGAACTGGACCTGTGAAAACTTCCTTCTCTGAACCTCTCAGCAGTGGGAGTACTGACAGATTCAACAGCTTCTGCCTACATCTGCCCTCTTCATTGAGGAACCCCTCCAAGGTTCAGCTGTCATGTGAAGGCTCATTTGAAATTATCAGGCAATCACCATTTCCTGCATCTCCCTCTCCACCAGACAGAAACAAAAGTTATGTCCTTGAAATTTCTACAGAGAGCTATGGAGAGAATAGCAAAAGAACCAATCCATTAGGGGATTATAGCAGTCATTGTGTCAACCAAGTTTCATTAATGGAAGCTTCAGATTGAGCTGATGCAAACTTTCACATCGTAATCTGAGCTTTCCCAGGATGTGCTGCAGGTGTTTGCCTTCTTTGACTACAAGGGAAATGTTATATGCCTGCATAAAACATGCAGCATTCTGTTTCCAGAACCAAGAGTTTTCTCTGCCAAATACTAAGATCCTGCTAATTGATACACTGTGGTTTTTGGCCAGGCAATGTCTTATTTCCATAATGTCAGTTGGTGGTTTAGTACATTTTATTTTTTTATGGTTTGCTTGCACTGTTCACTCTGGGTATAGAGCCAATTCATCCACCAGAGCATTCAGTGTGAACTGTTGGCCATCGAGCAGTGGCCTGCAGCTTCTGTGTCAATTTCAGATGGAAAGAGGCCAAATATTTTATGGTATTAATTTGCATTATATTTGCCTTTACTGTGAAGCAATCTATAGGAATATAGTTGGATTCAACCTGTGAGAAAATTCCTAAGCAACAATGCTTTAGTGGAAGAACAGGAGAGGAAGGTGCCTTGTAAGAGAATGGAGTCCTCTAGAAAGTCAGGAGATTCAGTGGTCAGTACCAGTGACAGAAATAGGTTATGCTGGATTCTAGAAAATTGGGAGATTCTTGTGGTAGATTCATTTGTTCATCTTACATAATATCTCTTAGTAATATTTCTAAGAAGTTCATTGTCCATGGACAGGCAGAATGTGAACCTAAGTTTAGTCACTGTACATTGATGACCTTGTAGGTCTGGGGATTTTTGTTCAAGTTACTCAAGTGATATACTCAAGGTCACTCCTTTCTGAAGGACACAGGGTCATCCAACACCAGAACCATTACCCATTTTGAGTTAACATGTGTCAAATGTTATCCTGAATATGATAAGATCAAGGGAATTCATGAAAGTTCCAGCCCTTTCAAAAATTAGTGCTTATCAGCAAGACAATCAATATGATGATCTAAGCTCTGGATGTACAAATATATCTATATTATCAACATGATTCAGTGGCAAAAACCATAGCCAATGAAATTGCCACTTTTGGCTAAATTGAGCATAATTTTCAGTGTGTTAGTTTTTTTGTATGATAACCTTGGCTTGTCCTAGCAGTTTAGAAAATAAATCTTCATTATACTTTCTGAAGATCAGACACCCATCTGTCAGTTCATTACAGTGGTTGTAGAGAAAACATTTGGAAGGGACGATTTAACAAAATGTAATTCTTGGCTAGAGGGAACTCCCCAACTGCAGAAAAACAGAATGCATTGCATCTTGGAAAACACAGAAGTTGGAAGGAACTCAGAACATTGCTAGAAAGGAAACCAACCTGGAAAAGCCTCCTTACACTCAGAATAGCATTGCTAAGTCAGTATATATTGAAGAAGAGTGGACAGCTGCCAAACATAGAGGGACAATAGCTAGAGATGTAGGGCATTCAAAGGTGCATCGACAGTGATCCTCAATTCGTATGTGGCAGCTGAGAAAGGATAAATTATACTGGGTATTGGAAAATAACAGCCAGAGTTAAAGAGAGTATGGAAGGTCTGTCCTCCTTTCCCAGAACCCAAATTTTGAGGACAGGCAAAGACTTGGGCTCAAGGGCTCCTGTACCCAGAATAAGAAGAAATCATTTTAGTAGACATATACTGCTTTTGCTTCCCCAGTACTCATTCTCTCTGCTTCTGAAAAGAGTGCCTAGTGTTTTCTTTTGTAAAAATCATCCTTTCCCTTGCCTTTGAATACATATTGGGTTGTGACGATCTCATTTCAGGCCCAAGGATGGGCATGGCATCCTTATAGTTATGATATCAAAGTCAGAGGTGGAGGAGTGTGGTAAACCATGGTCAGGTATGATCATGGAAAGACTCTAAGTATATGATTAGAAACTCCCTAGACTCTGCCAAAGGAAAGAGGACGCTGCTCGAGTGCTAAAACAGGTAAGAATTTGAAGGTCTTGATACAATGCTTGGTTCATTGCTCGCTGAGTAACATACTTCTTGCCTTGGATCATAGTAGAAGTTGCTTCTGGGTCCTGAAGTAGCTGGGTGAGTAAAAGCTGGATAAGGTCCTCTGACCTAGTGAACATCTCCTCCCTAGGGGTTACTAAGACTTTGGGCCTGCCTGTGGGTAAAACAGGAACCTCACCCACAAACTCACATCCTCCTCTTACCTATATGTGTGATTTTTGTCCTGCTTAACTGATGCTTGGGGGGCAAAGTAAAGTAAAACATACTTGAACTGAGTCCAAGTTGACATTACTGCCAGTCCTTGAACCCAAGTCAAATGTTGTGGTTGAACCTAGCACCATCTGACCATGACATGTTAGAACCAATCAGAGTTGACCCGTATCTGCATCTACATGGACGTCAATGACAACAACTTGGCCTACCTGGAAGCCAGCTACAGCTCTGTGGAAATCTTAAATGAGTGTCTCCACAATGTCTGAGTGCTGGTGTTCAAATTCTACAAGCTTTACACAGTCATGGACGAGATGGCTGCACCTGGTGAGATCTGAGAGACCAGATGCTGGTGGTGACGCAGCTGCTGAGGCTGCCATCTCTGTAGTGAGGACATGTGAGCCTCTCCTGGCCCCCAGCCTGCCCCAGACTCCTCTGCTTCCTTCCTCTTTCCAGGCCTGGGACCCACCACCAAGCGCCCCCTCCCTCAGCTGCCCAAGAGGCATGGGTCCAGCTGGGCACAGGCCACAAGGCAGAAGACTGCACCAAACCACCTCTGGGCCCCAGCTGTGGGCGGAGACCACCTTGTGTGCTGAGTAACCGGACCCCTGTGGTGTGATGCTGAGTAACCGGCCCCTTGTGGTATGATGCTATTTGCAGAGCTCCCAGGAAACCTGCAGTCCCCACAAAAAAATTTTTTTTAAAAAGATGAATTTTGGATTTGAGTGAAGTAAGTGAAAGAGAGAGGTAGATCCCTATTTCTGTCATTCTTACAACTGTAACGAGACCACACTAAACCTGCTGGGAGCAATCTTGCTGTCTTATTATGAGATCCTGCCAAAGAATGAAAAAGTAAAGAAAAGAATAGGAGATTGTGAGAGATCAGATCCTGATGACATTGTTTGATCCTTTGCCTAAACTCTTAACTTAGATTAAAATTTACCTTTTGCTTATGTTAGTTTGGGTTCAGACTATTTTGATTTTTAACCAAAAAAAAATCCTAATTTATTGTGATATGTGGACAGTATTTTGGAGGATTTTCTTGACAATACCAGGGATTAAGTTTCCCAACAACATCAGTTAAGTACCTACTGTTTCTCATCTCTAAGACTGTCCCCCATTCGTTCCATGAGTCTAGAGCTGGGAGCCTACAAACTACACTTCCCAGGATCCCTTGTCTGCGGTCTTCTTTGTAGCTTTGGCTAATGGGAGGCAGGGGTAGGAGACTAGAAAGGATATGGAGAGAAGGGATTCTTCCTGCTCTAGCTGCCATCAGTGGTACCTTCAGCAGCTGAGCTGCTCCCTGTTGGTGGTTGGAGCACTGGAGCAGGGTACCCCACCATAAGTCTGCACACCGGCAGCATGGCCACCCCCGGCACAGCTCAAGTACCAGTCTTACAGGGACACCTCTCCAAGCTCCTAGAACAGTTCTGGTGTCCTCACTACTTCTCTTTTGTTTCCCTAAGCCTAAACTTGTGAGATGAATGTATGCTTCTGTATTACGCCATCAGATACTTGTAGGGGAACATGGTAGACAGTATTACTGTGGTTATAGATAATTGTTACAACCTCATAACCAATTTAAACCTCCTTTATAAAATGTGGTTTTCTGTTTTTCCCTTTCAGACACCGACTAATACACCAATTATCTCTGCCAAAGTAAGGGACACAAGGAACAGTTTGATGATCTCCAATGAAGTCATGAATGTTAATAGGTACAGTTCTTCTGGGGAGAGGCCAGTTGGCCAGCTCCTATCCTGGGAACTAGTCCCCAGGCTGGTAATTCCCTGGAGATATTCCCCCCAGGGGATACATGGTTGCCTCTAAGTGAGAGCATGCTTATCCATAATTAAAGCATTTATTTATTCCACCCCAACTCCAAGAGACTGGAAATACTTTGCTTTGCCTTATTCTCCCAAACATAGGCCAAGAATTGTGCAGCGTACAGCTGGTGATGTTGTGCAAATTCCAACTAAACCTACTATTCTGGTCATCTACTGCTGCATAATAACCTACTCTAAAATTTAGTGGCATAAGACAATGACCATTTTACTATGCTTTTAGAGTCTTTGGGTGAGATATTTGGATCAAGAAGAACAGTCTCTGCTCCATAATGTCTGGGGTCCTGCTGGGAAGACATGAATGGGTGGAATTGATTCAGAGGTCTGGAAGCTTGGCTCAGAGTACCTACCTGTGATTTCTCCATCACAATAGCCTAAGAGTAGTTGAAATCATTACATGGTGACTTAAGGCTACAAGGGTGTATGATCTAGAAAATGAGGCAGAAGCTTCATAGCCATCATGACCTAGCCTCAGAAGTCACTCAGAATGTCTTCTGCCATACCTTCTTGGTTGAAG
>JAQQSY010007012.1:0-10712 GCA_028646535.1 Procyon lotor
AGAGAGAGAGGTGTACAAATAAATATATATAGAAGGAGTTCTAAATAACCCAAAACAATAGCTAACAGATATCTTTTAAAATATATTACACGTATGCTTTTGTATTTGAGAGAAAGCAGAGAGACCACTGGTACATTTTATAGCTGGAGAAAAACCAGAGTTTTTGTTTTGTTTGTTTGGTTGTTGGTTTTGTTTTGAATTTCCTTTCAAATAATATCCAAATAAAACAGTGTACTAAGGGTCAACTAAAAATCATTTAATAGACAAATTCAATATGTACATAGGGAAGTACTTGACATGTGAAAAATATAAATGTATGAATTAATTACCATGTTATTGTAAATCAAGTTTTCATAGCATTGAAATCATACAATGTAGGAGTGAAAGGTACTTAGACTTCTGCTATGGACTATTTTACAATTTTTACTCAGTACGATTTATATGTTGACTGCATCTAAAGCAAAGAGAAGTTTGGGGGCGCCTGGGTGGCTCAGTTGTTGAACGTCTCCCTATGGCTCAGGTCATGATCCCAGGGTCCTGGGATCGAGCCCCGCATCAGGCTCTCTGCTCAGCAGGAAGCCTGCTTCTCCCGCTACCATTCCCTCTGCTTGTGTTCCCTCTCTCGCTATGTTTCTCTCTGTCAAACAAATAAAATCTTTAAAAAAAAAAAAAAAGAGAGAGAGAAATTTGGTAAATTTCCTATGAAATTGTAAGTTCACTGAAAGGAGGACCACGGCTCATGCATGTTTGAATGTCTAACAACTGCGGTGGTGCCTGGCTCCCAGTAAGGGACTTAATTCTCGGAGAACTAAGTCCTGGGTTATTGACACTCAGCAGAAACTGGAAAGAACACTACACACACACACAGAGACACACATGCACACCAATATTTGAGTGCCTTTTCCCCAAGTTTCTTGGTCACCAATATGATTTAGGCAAATCCTGCTGGCATTTCCATATTCTATGGTCACATTTCCATTTACTCTGACTTTCCTTGCTTAGCTAACTCTCTTCACCCTTGAAGTCTCAGCTGAAAGCAACATATCCTCTGGGAATCCAAGCCTGTTCCATCTAGGATACATTTTATGTTATGCAAAGATTTTCCACTGTGTAATTTTACCAGGGTTCTTTTCTGCCCATATTTGCTTGTCCATTTTCATGTCTTCTCCAGCCACCTTGGAGCTATTTGAGAACTGGATAAGATCTGACTAATCTTTTTATCTTCAGACTTTTGCCCTATGCTGGTAATTTATTAGATGTCCAAATATGCTTGTTGAGTAAAATTGGTGAAGCAGTAAAGAAATATGTAAAAATCATGTTTTATTGCTGAATTAGTTTTTTATTACTGAATTAGTTCACTAATTCCCAGCCAAAAAGGAAGCATTACTCTTGGGAAAAAAATTCTTGCTTGGTGGGAGAGGAGCCATGAAATAACTTTACCCTCACCTCCAAATTGCTGACTTTAATTAGAGATGTTACCTTGGAAAATACGTCTCATGTGTAAATGAGATATTCATAGTCATCTTACACATGACTAATTTAGACATCTAGAAGAAAACTACTGGAGGAAAATTATGACATTAAAGGAAAAAAAGGAAATTTTTTCCCATAAAATCTGGATGAAACTTACAGCTTTAATTTTCACTTGATGTATTTACTGTCAGACTCACTTTTCCTTATTAGCATATCTAGAGGAAATTCCTTACCTTAGAATCCTCTTATTTTCTCACTGTTGTTTTTAGATTTCAAAACTGGATTTACTTTTTATTTTATTTATTTTATTTTTTTAAATCTTATTTATTTATTTGACAGAGAAAGCACAAGCAGTCAGAGAGGCAGGCAGAGAGAGAGGAGGAAGCAGGCTTCTCGCTGAGCAGAGAGCCTGATGAAGGGCTTGATCTCAGGACCTGAGATCATGACCTGAGCTGAAAGCAGAGGCTTTAACCCACTGAGCCACCCAGGCACCCCTGGATTTACTTTTCAAATTCAGGCTTACTAGTCTTTTCTTTGCCAACTTCAACTTTGTTAATGTTTGTTTGTTCGCTTTGCTTATTATTGAGCAAACGTAAAATGACTTTTATAGAGGATAGGCTCAATGAGAGGAAGACTTTATCTGTTTTGGAAGTTTTCATTGTTGTATTTCCAATGCCTGGGACAGTTTCTGATGCATGGTAGGCAATCAAGGAATACTTGTTGAATAACCTAATGAATAGAAAAGAGCAGAGTCATCACCAATATTTTTCTCTACGATGTCACTTTTATAACTATACTTCTGAAAGGTTTCTAAGTTTTTCCAGATTATATATTTTAAATTATTTGGTTAAAATAAACCTAAAAGCTAAAAGTTTTACATTTTTGGGCTAATAGAATATACTTTGCCAAAAGTACTTAACTTTACACAAGTTTAGTAAGTACAACTTAATTTAGTTATTACAACTTTTTCTCTCTTAAAAGCAAATTATGAATGTTTGAGACATACAAACTTTAAAGAATGATATAGAAAATATTCATCTACCTACTCAGTTTAATTTTTGGAACTATTTTCTTCTAATAGAGTTCCATGTTTTGTGTAATCCCTCATACTAGTTTCCCAACACACACACACACACACACACACACTATTCTGAATCTGACAAATTTCCATGTCATGCATTTCTTTATAATTTTTATCTTATGATCATATTTCTCTTCAATAGATAGCCTTGTCCATAGCTGTGGTCCTCAACCTGTGTTCAGCAATCCAGCTACGTCACTATCACTTGGGAATGAGTGAGAAATACAAATTCTCAGGTCCCATCCAAATTGACCAAATCTAAAGTTCTAAGACTGGAGTCCAGCGTGTGTGATTCCAATACATGTCAAAGTCCAAGAACCACTAGTGGACAGCAATACTTTTGAATCTAACATCAAAGTTGAAGGTCTGGCAGAAAGCAGCATGCATTTGTAGAATTTAATGATCCATTTCCTCTTACTATAATTAAAGAAATAATTAACTTTACAGCATATCTTTATTTATTTTTAAATTGGAGGGATTGGTTTTATTGTATTATGATCTAAGTTAAATTCTCCTTCAAAACATACTTAACCTATTCTGGCTCTGATGGCAGTATATCACTTTTAAGTACTGTAAAAAGTGACCTTTTGCCTTGAGATATATTTTTCTGTATGGTTTGGTTTGGTTTTCTGCCTCACCAAGGACAAGGGTCCTAACTCTGACTGATATAGGGGGCCTTGAGGACAATGTTTACTATAGGGAGCAAAGAGGCAAAGGACCCGTGGTGTGCTGGACACCACCAGGACCGGCTTACAAAAGTCAATTGTTAAATTTCTAGAAATTTTGTGAGTTGTTAAATGCATTATTTTTTTAAACATTACATAAACTTAGAAGTAAGTGAACTATATTACAAACAGAAACATCAAATACTCAAACTCGTCACTTCTTATTTTACTACACGTTATTTTTCTGTATGTCCTTGAAGTTATCTCTATTATATCTGTGCACCCCTGTGTAAACTCTTTTGAATTTTGCATCCAATGACATCATATTGGTAGCCCAAAATGGACCATGTTAGGGAAATCTGCCCCACAAAAACAAGCTGATATCACTAATCA
This sequence comes from Procyon lotor, assembly GCA_028646535.1. Lineage (NCBI taxonomy): Eukaryota > Metazoa > Chordata > Mammalia > Carnivora > Procyonidae > Procyon > Procyon lotor. Next base: position 3,613 of record JAQQSY010007012.1, read on the forward strand.
GGGCTCCCCTCCTCCCACCTCTTTTTCCAGCACATCATCGTGAAGAATCAAGGCAGGTATGGAGTTCTCATGACAGCTGCACAGATCTTTCTGTTTCTAATTACACATGCTCTCTACCAGGCTAATAGATAAGGTTTTTAAGTAAGGAGTCAACATAAAATGTAATTTTTATTTTGAATTTTTGTTGTTTTAAAATACAATGTAATTAAGTCACTACAAAATACACCAATATGTTATCCTGAATAAAAATAGCAAGCAATTACAAATATGCAGGGAAAAATAAAAATCCCTAACTTTTTCTGTTCCATCAAATGCCACTTCTATCTTTATAGACCACCATTAATAGGTCTTTAGGTTAATAGAATTTTCCTGTATTCTTTGGATACAAATATTTTCTGAACAAATAAATAAAAATTTATTCAAATCCATTGTCTTTCAGCACATATTAAATTCATATTTACTTTGTATCCTAATTGGTGGTTAAGATCCATATCAAGTTTAAGAGAAAAAAATAAAATGTATTCAAAATAAACTATTCTGTTGTCTACACTTTCTGTGTGGATGTGTTTCCAAATGTTTTTATAGCTTCAGCTTTACTAAAATATTCACCATTAGCTTAGTGAAATGCTAAATTTGTTTTACTGGTGAATTGTTCTACTTTTGCTTAAAACCACCTATTTGATACTATTCTTTGTATTGAAAGTCATGTTTTTAAATGTGAGCGTGTTTAAACAGTCTGTTTTATATAACTATGTTTTTCAAAGATCTTACTGAAGTTATTGTATAAAAGCTAATTCACATTAACTACATTTCTTGGCAAAAATGGAATATAAAATAAGCAGCACAAATGCATGGAGAATAAGAGAATTCTGATAACTTGACTTAACATTTAATAGATCCATCCTGGAGCTAATTAGTTCTCCTTAAATTCTGCTTGGTCTAGTAGCTCCTGTCAGGCAAAAAATTTTTGGCATGGTGAATCTGACATTCTAGATTAGTTGATGATGGTAAAATGACTTTCAGTCCTGACAGATTACTTACATTATTTCACTTATGTATATTATGCATAATACAGTTAAGAAATAAAATATGCAATGAAAAGTATACTACAGAATAAATATGCAAACAGTTAAATGTTCTAAAGCAGAAATATAAAGCACATTTTATAAAATATGTCTTACTTTGCAGGGACTATAAATTTACATTAGGATGTTAAAACAACATTCATCATGTATTGGGTCAAGATTTATAGCAGTATAATATGATCTCAAATATGTTTTTTCAGTAGTTATTAATAAATTATTATTAAACTTATTTTTGAAAGTGTGATCCAATTATAAATGGGGAGATTATAATCTTCATTTTCATCCCTCTAAATCCTGTGGCTCAGGGAGCTCTGAATAAGTTGTGCAATTCTACGACAAAGAATAGGTATTGACAAGCCTACAATGCAGCCAAAACCAATGACTTATCTTTACGCACAGTATAAAGTATCCAAAAACACTTGAGTAACTCATGTTCCAACTAACCCTTGCCAGATATTGCATACAGACATACTACAATATGATCATGTTTATTGTGTGTAAAAAATACAACTTCATCATTTTATAGTAGATAAATGGAGGAATATGATGCTGTCAGCAAATATGGTCACAGAAGGAAACGTGAGGCTTTTGTAAGTTAATCAGAGTAGGATATCAACTTGGAAATTATCTCTGATTATGTGAATTGTCAGTTTTGTTTTGTCTGGTTTTGTTTTTCAAATACCTGAAATAACATGACAGAATCCAAGGATATATCCTATGGTTTGGTGAAAAGATCAAGGAATTTGGAACCAGAAGACACAGTTCTACTTCTCAGTAACCGTGTTGTTGAAGCTAGTTATACCTGCAGAACATTAGCTATATTTCTGTGTGATGTGAATGTGTTATAAATTATAGTGAAAGAAGCTTTATAACTGCAATGCATTGAAGAGCATCTTGATCTTTTTTTTTTTTTTAAGATTTTATTTATTTGATAGAAACATAGCGAGAGAGGGAACACACGCAGAGGGAACAGTAGCGGGAAAAGCAGGCTTCCCGTCGAGTAGGGAGCCCAATGCGGGGCTCCATCCCAGGACCCTGGGATCATGATCTGAGCCGAAGGCAGACGCTTAACAACTGAGCCACCCAGGCGCCCCGCATCTTGATCTTTTTAAGAAAAGTCTTCTGATAAAGGTAATTGAAGCGAACATTTTAGCCAAAGAATTCAATACACGGCTTATTTGTAGTTTTAAAGCATTTTCACAAGGACTCTTGGGTGGCTCAGTCAGTTAAGCATCTGCCTTCTGCTCAGGTCATGATCCCAGGACCCTGGAATCAAGCTCTGTGTTGGGCTCCCTGCTTATAGGGGAGTCTGCTTCTCCCTCTCCCACTACCCTTCCCCCTCTGTTTGTGCTCTGTCTCTTGCTTTCTCTCCTTCTTAAATAAATAAAATCTTTTAAAAAATTAAAAATAAAACATTTTTCGCAAATAGAGTCTTTACACAAAACTGATAATGATGATTTATCTTTAGTAAGCTATTATTTAAATTAAGAAGTTATAAGTTTATACTTATCAAAATAAATATCCTTTGATGATATTTATTTTTGTGTATATGGATACGGTCTCATAGAAGTTGCATTAAGGCAAAAAGATGTAGACAAGTCTGTTTGGGAAGTGTTACATCAAGGTGCCTGGGTGGCTCAGTCTGTTAAGCCACCAAGTCTAAGACTTGATTTTGGCTCAGGTCATGATCTCATCATCATGAGATTGAGAGTCCCTCCTATCCAGGCTCTGTGCTGAGCATAGAGTCTGCTTGAGATTCTCACTCTCCTCTACCCTTGTCTCCACCACTCATGCTCTCCTCTCTCTCTCAAAAAAAAAAAAAAGTTCCATCGATTTTGCTGCCTTTTCACAGAGAACTAAGTATAAATCTGACATACAACATATGGTTTATCCTTAAATTTGGTAACTGAATTTTTATGTTTTTATAACTTTATAAAATTAAAGTTGATTTCAGTCTAAGTCTTAAATTAGATTAAATTCATAGTCTGAAATATTTTGAATCAGTCCATTAAGTGATTTTATAAACAAGGTTTTTGCATTCTAAATAAAAAAAAGTTTGTATTAGGCATCTCTACAAAAATATTAAGTTTTTTTTATGTAATATAGACCACAGTATTAATCCATGCCTTTTATTAACTCCCAAATTACCTTGCTACAGTAGATCTTATACTGAGCTTCACTGTAAAGACTACCCAGAGACTCCATCTGGTCCAAATATAAGTACCATCCTGCTAGTAAGTATCTGATGGTCTATAGCTTATACTACATATATTCACTCACAAAGCAATTCAGTATGTTGCTTTTTATTTAAGTAAAATATGAAGTATTAGTGTAGCAGTTAGAACTTCATTATTATGCATGAGTATATTTTAATTTTCAACAATACTCCTGACAGGCAGCTTTTGTCTCATTTTCATAATATTAATCTCAATATTCTTTTTTTTTTTTTTTCAATATTCTTATTTTAAGGAAAAGAAGCCCACACGAATGCCATACATGCAATTACTCTCCTCAGAATGCACTGGCTTGCTTGCTGTGCATCAAATTAGAAACTCTACTAAGATGATAGTTCAGTAGAGATGATAGAGATAATAGGTGGATAGAAAGATGATATATGATAGCTAGAGAGAGATAGATAATAGGTAGATGGGTCCATATGAGAGAGAGAGAGAGACAGAGAGAGAGATGATAGATAGCTAGATGATAGATGATGGAAGGAGAGAGGGAAGGAAGGAAGGAAAGAAGGAAGGAAGGAAAGAAGGGAGAGAAGGAGAGAGGAAGGGAGGAAGGGAGGAAGGGAGGGAGGAAGGGAGGAAGGGAGGAAGGGAGGAAGGAAGGAAGGAAGGAAGGAAGGAAGGAAGGAAGGAAGGGAGGGAGGGAGGGAGGGAGGGAGGGAGGTAGGTTGGAGAGAGATAGAACAAGCCAGGCTTTTTTGTGAACTTAATCTAGCTTTCTCTATAAACTTAACCAAGTTTCCTGCCAAAGAGTTTCAGTGCTTCTGACTAAATTCCCAACTAAAAATATATTATCTCAACATTCCAGCTTCCCAAGAAAAGAACAGAAACAGAGACCAGATCTAAGAACAGATATGAGCTGTAAACCTCTAAGGAAACAGACCAAAATTTGAAAACCATTGTATGTTCTGGAATATTTGATAATGGTTAGCTCTATTCTTCCAAAATCTTCTTCAGAACATAAACTTCTAAAATGCAGATGTGGTTTAAACTTTTCCAAAAATTTTTAAATTATACTTTTAAAAGTTAAGGCCATCATCCTTGACTTTACAGAGCTAAATTCAGATTCGAGAGTTATAAATGATTTTTTGAAATTTTTGAGTTAGGATAAGGTTATGAAGACTTCCAAAATGCAAATATATTTTATTTCTTGTTTTTTAGACAATTTTATTGAGGAATAGTTTACGCACAAGTGTATCAATTTTAAGAGTACAGTCTAATAAGTTATGAAAAATCAGAACAATTAAGATACAGTTCATTTTCATCACTCAAAAAAATTCTCATTGTCCCTTTGAGGTAGATTCATGCCCCCTAACCCTCTACCCTAAGCAACCACTGAAATGTCCCTATAAATTTCTGTCACTATAGATTATTTTTGCCTATTCCACAATTTCATATGAATGCAGTTATACATTTCTCTATAAACTCTGCACTGGGTGCAGAGTCTGGTTGAGATTCTCGTTCACCCTCTCCCTCTGCCCTTTCTTGCTCTTTAAAAAAAAAAAAAGAAAAATGTGAGTCATAAATTTTAACACAGAGAATAATATTGTGGATCCCCAATAATAGATAATTAAATGGAACCCGGTGACTTTTTAAATTATAAAGTTTTTTCAATTGAGAAAATAAAGTTTTGGGAATGTGACATTTCACTTAATTTGTCACTAAATGAATAGAATAGTAGAATATTAGGCCCACTAGTAATATCAACATTGTTATTTTAAAAAATAGGAAACTTACACAAAGACCACTGTTATCTAAAAGCTGTGGCCAAAATACCAATATGTTTTTCTTTAAAAATTGATTTGTTCTGCTTAGAGATGGGAATAATTAAAATACAGAAATATTAAAATAAAACACATGGAAGAAACCAACAAATATTGTGAAATGTTAGGAACTGTGGGGTGGAGAGGGGTGGGGTTAATGCTACTTTGACCATGGAGGAAGCTCATGGACCACATCACGCTTTCAGTAGTGAGGGTACAGACAACTCCTAAAATAATTTCTGTGGATCTGTTTCTGATTAAAAGCTAATAAGAGTGTTCTATAGGAAACCTAGGAAAGGAAGAAAAAGTTAAAAAAGGTATTTTTAAAAAACATAAGTGGTGTCAGGGTGGCTGTGTGATTAAGCATCCAAACTGATTTCAGCTCAGATCATGATCTCAACCCATGATCTCAGGGTTGTAAGATGGAGCCTCACATGGGCTCATGTGCTGGGTGTGGAGCCTGCTTAAGATTCTCTCTCTCCCCACACACCCACACAAAATAAATAAAATTAAAAACAAATAAATAAATAAAAGCACTGTAGTCTTCATATTCTGAAGTAATCATTCATATGCTGGGCATTTCTTTCCAGTAAATTTTTATTTGGCTATAATTGCCTAATAGATATGGAGTTTCACATCTTACTTTTTAGTTAACAGACTATGAGCATTTACCCTGTGTAATTTTTTCCTAAAATTTCTTCAGGTCTACAGAACATTGTGCTATGTAGTTTTTCCATAACTTATTTGTGTGTGAAATATTTAGATTATTTCCACTGTCTTATTAATACTATAAATAGTTTGTGGGTTAATAATTTTCCACATTTCTGATTATTTTCTTATGATAAGTTTCCTAGAAATCAGATTATTTCACCAAAGAATGTGAACATATTAACACTCTTGATTCGAATTGCATACACTACCTATCTTAGCATTATTACTTTTTTAAATGTTACCAGTTTCATAAATGAAAACTAGTATACTTTATTTAGTTTATTTTATCATGAACATGCATCTAACCACTTCCACCCTATTATGTCCTTCAACATTTTTCCCTGTTGATTTCAATGATTTCTTAAAGCTCCTTCTATATTAAAAATATATTCTTTGCAAATTCTATCCATTTCCACTAGTCTTTTTAATTCTGTTTATGTTTTTGCCATACAGAAAGGTTTTTATTTTCTTACATTGTTTTACATATAGAAGGCCACTGCAAATTCTAAGCTTATTTTCCTTAGATTATTGTGGGTGGTTTCTTTTTTTTTCAGTTTTGAACATTTAATCCACACTTCTTGTGGTGAACACTGGGTGTTACATGTGAGTGACAAATCACTAAATTCTATTCTGAAACCAATATCATACTTTATGTTAACTAACTAGAATTTAAATAAAAAGTTGAAAATATACATATTTATATTTAATGCAACTATAATTTGTGTTTGTATAGTTAGGACATAATTTAATTTTATTTCTTAGGCAATTTTTCTTTTTTTCTTTAAGATTTTTATTTATTTATTTGACAGAAAGAGAGAGATCACAAGTAGGCAAAGATGCAGACACAGACACGGGGGAAGCGGACTCCCCGCTGAGCAGAGAGCCTGATGTGGGGCTCCATCCCAGGACCCTGAGATCATGACCTGAGCAGAAGGCAGAGGCTTTAACCCACTGAGCCACCCAGGCGCCCCGCCTAGGCAATTTTTCAAACACATTTTGTTGAGTGAGAAACATGGATTTTGCCTCATGGATTTTGATGTTTTTCAAATCCTATATTAAGAATTTAGATTGAGGTGCCTGGGTGGCTGAGTTGGTTATGGGTTCAACTCTTGATCTCAGCTCAGGTCTCAGGTCTTGATTGCAGGATCATGAGTTCAAGGCCCATTTTTTACTCTACCCTGAGTGTGGAGCTTACTTAAAAAAAAAAAGAATTTAGATTAAGGATTATACTTGTGTCGAGGACTGGATGCTGTCAGTGTTGAATCACTAAATGTGAACTAACTGAAATTTAAATAAAAACTTTAAAA
>JAQQSY010007013.1:0-10711 GCA_028646535.1 Procyon lotor
AAAATGTACAAAAAAGAAAGATTCCAGTGGAAACCCTCTGACAAAAACTCAAACATATACACAGAAACTTTGCCAAAAATAGACAAAGACAGATAAAAATCCGGACCAAGAGAGCAGCAGAATGAGGAAAGGCCATTCAGTGACTCAATTGCCTAAAACAAAAATAGAAAGGAAAGGTCAGTTAAGCTGACCAGTGGGGGATGAGGGGCACACACGGGGGAGTGATCGGTGAATTTCAGCTTTCTATGGTCCCCTCAGCTTCCTCCCTGAGCCACCCCCAAATAAACATCCTAGAAGCAATGCCAGTCCCCCGGCCCTTTTCCCCAGGATTATTTTCTCTACACCCTTGTTGTATGAAATTTTTCAGGCTGCCACTTCAAGGAGGCATTAAAAAAAAAAAAATGCTAGGAGTTCCTTAAACAAATAACCAAACAAACAGAAATAAGCAGGCCGGCTAAAAATAAGCAATGAAACCAAGAAGTGGAATGCCTTCCTGCATCATCCTCCCGATGGAATACCAATGGTCATTTAGTTGTTAGGGTTACGGTGAATGGCTGAGAATATATATTTCAACCTCATCTGGGTTGCTCTCCATGTTAGCCAAAAAAAAAAAGCAACAGGAGATCAGCCAAGAGGAAAAGCCAACTTCCCCTCCCCCCACCCCTCCCTTCCCCCCCTCCGCCCATGGGCTAGGGCAAATAGCAGGCTCCGGAAGCTACTTCTGGGGGACACCCTCACAAAACAAGCAAGCAGCCTCAAAGTCTCAGTACCCAAGATTTCCCTCAGCCGCGTTCATTTGCCACTTGCTCTCTTTACAGCGTGTTCTAGTACCTGACCAGGCGGAGAGGAAGGAAGCTGTCCCATCACCCGCCATTGCCAGTGGCCTACTGGATGGGTGGGTCCCTCCACATCTCCTCTCTGCTTTCTGACTTCTCTGTCACATTACATCCTCTCTTGTCCTTCTGCAGAAGTGTTCAGAGTCATTTGGGTTCAGTGTCTGTGTTCTGCCTTTGAAGCCCTCCAGGTTACCTCCCCTGCCCCTCTAGACGTATGTGGTAATCCTGCTCAAGAGCAACGCTCTGAGTTTCTCCCCTCATGAAGCTCTTCTCCATCTCTGGAGAGACGTGAACTCACTACCCTGTGGACCTCCGTTCTGCTCCCCTCCTTCCAGCACCCCACCCCTTCCTTAGTTCTGGAATGTCACTATCCCGCTACGGAGGAGACAGTACTTCCCCTGAGGAGTTCTGGAACTTTCTGGCACTTACTTCATGTCACACCTTCCACCCTTCCCAAGGGCCTGCTTCTCGACACTCGCAAATTCACAGACCTCAAAATGAATTGTAAGATATAATAAAAGCCTGAGCTTTGGGTACCCTGAAGCTCTTTCACAGAATCAGAACTTCGATGCCGGAGAGAATCTAAAGGCCATACAGATGAGGAAACTGAGGCCCGAGAAGATGACCGACTTGGGACATAGAATCAGAAATGGAAGTTGGAGGTCGAAAACAAGTTTCCCAGGACCTAATTCTGATGACCCTGTAACACAGTAAGGCAAAATACTGATATTTTAGAATCTCTCTTGAGGAAATTGTCTTATTTTTCAGCCATATCTGGAAGCCTGCTGAGGCCCAGGCACTGTGCTAGGCGCTCAGGGCAGGGCCCCAACCGCTTTGCAAGTATGTAAATTAAAATAGTTATTACTGCCTTGAGAAGGCAGAGAGTCAACTGTCAATCCACCAAGATCCCCCATGGGAAGGTTACATGGAGCGAACAGCTCCTTTACTCCCTAATTCAGCCGTCCTCGTTAACGGGCCATTTGCCTCTGTACGTGCAAACATCCTTTCTGTTCCCCCATCTGTTCTCATCCGCCTTCTGTAATAAAAAGCCGCGGTTTAAATCCACGCCTATATTGCCGTCTGCTTTCATTTTTGGCTCCTCTGGTACCCTCCTAGCTACAGCGGCTTGGCTTTCGTCTTTAATGTGGATGATAAATAAGACTCCGATTTTTGACATCATGAGGTTTATGACGGGTCATTTTACTCTAGGAGATACACACTGCCTCACCAGCTTCCAAAAGAGGGAAAGAAAAAGAAAGCACATAAGAATGATTTGAATGATTCTCATTCCTAACTTGGCCCTTCCTTTTCCCCCCCTCCCCTCTCTTTTTAATCTTGTCCTTTCTCTTTAATTTTTTCAAACTCACCGTCTTCTACCATAATGTGGAAAAGAACGGGATGCTCCTTAAAATGTAGCCTAGGGGCGCCTGGGTGGCTCAGCTGTTAAGCGTCTGTCTTCAGCTCAGGTCATGATCCCAGGGTTCTGGGATTGAGCCCCATATCAGGCTCCCTGCTCCGCAGAAAACCTGCTTCTCCCTCTCCTACTTCTCCTGCTTGTGTTCCTACTCCCTCTCTTTAAAAAAAAAAAATGTAGCCTAGGTCAGACATCTGTAAATGGACCTCTGTTCTAGAATTATTCACGGCTTCTCATTTTGTTTCATTTTAAGTCTTTCAGCAGATACGAATGCCCTCTGACGTGCCCCCTAGGACCACGGCACCCAATTTCTTTACTGGACACGGTTCCTTCTTCATGCCTTGTGTGTAACCTCACACGGTACAAATCACCTTCCTAAAGCTGATAGTTTATTCTTTGTGTGACCCTTCTTGTTCAAATATCCAACCATCTCACAAACACGGCACACCACACAGAGCGTCAGAACTCCAGCCAAGCCTGGGTGGAGAGGGCTAGGTCAGAGGAGTCTCAGTCATATTATAAATTTTCATTTCTTCCATTGGCTTGTGTCCTAAATGCTATTTAATAGCAGTTAGTGCCAATTCCCTTTGTTTCCGGGAATGTATTGAATGTGTACCTAACGTGAATTTAATTTCTTATCAGAGTCGAAATAAGAATTTGCAAGAAATATGAGCAATCCTCTCCATAGACTTAAGAATGAACAGTCTTGGATTTATTGCTGGATTATGGGTTCTCTTACCTAAGAGTGTTTTGGCTGCTCTGCCTTTAAACACGGAAGGCAGAAGTGGGACACATCATAAAGGACTTCTAGAAAATAGGAGAAACCTGGAGATGGCTGAAGGTAAATCAATAAGAAACAGTAGATTCCTGGGGTGCCTGGGTGACTCAGTTAGTGAAGTGTCCAACTCTTGATTTCAACTCAGGTCATGATCTAGGGGTCGTGAGACTGAATCCCACATCAAGCCCAGTGCCAGTCTCTGCACTGAGTGTGGAGCCTGCTTAGGATTCTCTCTCTCCCTCTCCCCACTCCCTGCTCTCTCTGTCTCTCTAAAAAAAGAAAAGAAGAAAAGAAAGGAAAAGAAAACAGCAGATTCCTTCATGAACCGGGTCGGTATCTCTCAAAGAATATTTTGTAGGCGTATAATTTGAAATACTTTAGATGCTAATTAGTAAAGATTGTCTATTTTCTTTTGCTCAGAAAAATATCTGTATTAATCATCATTCACCAGAGAAATAGAATCAATAGGATTTGTGGGTACACACACACACACACACACACACACACAGAAATGTTAAGGAATTGGCTCAAACAGTTGTGAGGGCTGGCAAGTCTGATATTTGTAAGACAGGTCAACAAACTAGAGACCCAGGGAAGAATTGATTTGGCAGCTTGAGTCCAAAGGCAGCCTGGAGGCAGAATTTCTTCTTCCTCAGAGGACCACAGTCTTTTTCTCTTAATGCCTTCAAGTGATTAGATGAGGCCCACCCACATTATGGAGGACAATCAGCTTTACTCAAAGTCTACTGATTTACATGTTAATCTCATCTAAAAATACCTTCACAGTGACATCTAGGCTGGTGTCTGACCAAATATCTGGGCACCATGGCCCAGCCAAGTTGATACATAAAATGAACCATTGCACCACTCAATCTGACAATCTCAATAAGAAATTAAAATGCTTTGCTATTTTCGGTAAGATCTTCTAGTTTTCAAAGCCGCTTTATCACTTCATCCTTAAAGATGTTATGACATGAAAATTTCACAATCAGGATCCCTTGAAAATTGGAAAGAATAGGCCCTTTATGAAAAGCTGAAGTCCTTTGTCTAGGACTTATAATATAGCAATTGCAACAACCAATGTAATCCATGGTTGAACTTGGCCTACTTAATCCATCATATGCCAGTCAAGTGTGAGACCGGTGGTTCTCTTTCAGGTGATCTAATCACCATTTGTAAGACTGTGTCTGTGGGGGAAATACATTGTTCAAACCTCTACATCAAAATGCCAGTATTTTGGTATCCCGCCTATGCCTGACTCCCATTAATTAGCGATGACCGTGGTGGGAACTCCAGATGAACAGAAAATGGGAAGACAAGTATGCTCCTGGCTGCCAGTCACTTCTCTGTGCATTTGCACGATCCTGAGAAGTAATCACTCTCCATTTTTGTTTGCTGATACTCTCCCTGGTACCCACGTGTTTATCCCAGGAGACAAAGGACAAACCTCCTGGAGAGAGCCCCTTCTTACTAAAACTCTTTCCATGTAAAGGCTGTTTATTAAGCAAGGACCAGCATGTCGGGGAGTCATTTTAAGTGTTAGAATAACCGCCCTCAATTGTGCTGTGAACATTGGAGTTAAGTTTTGTTTGTCCGAATATACAAAAACACGGAAGCAAGAATAGTGAATTCAACCGGTGTGATGGAAAAGGAGCCCAACTATGTGCTAACGCAGTTATGTGGTTACTACCATTGAGCAGTAAGTAAAAGCTCCCGAAACTGAGAAGGGTCAGAGATAGAGTGTTATGCGTTTGCCAGATCCCATTTTATCTCTCTCCTACCCTCCCCCATCTTCCCAGCTTCCTAGCCGTTGGGGAGGCAGGACCGGGTGCTGCTGTCCGAAGTTACGCGAGCCACTTTCCCGCCGCCCAGCAACCCGCCCTGGGTCCCCCCCACCCCAGCGGCATTGTCCTCCAGCTCTCCTCTCCCGGCAATATTACAGACCACACTTCGAAGATCACGGGGTCGTGAGATAAAAGGAGCCTGAAACCCCCAGACACTGCTTGGAAAAGAGCCACCAAAGAAAGCCACCCTACCAGCATGACGGGAGTGAGAAAACCCCTTTGAGGTGTGAAGCCACTGAAATCTGCAGTTATTTATTAGACAGCATAACCTATCCTATCCCCGCAGAATGTCATCCAGTTCTCGTCATCTGACAAAGGAAAACACCATTTCTCAAAGCAAGCAGTATATTCTAGAGAAGACTTGTCATGTAGCACACTATTCAGAGCACAACAAATAGCGTAACATCACATAAACTGTTCACAGATTTCCCACACATTTAGAAGCTTCCTTCATTCAGCTGTTTCTCATTTGAGCCAAATGGCTAGCGTGGCATTCAATCCCCTCCACCACCTAGGCATTGGACCTAGGGACCACGGGACCACCCTTTCTGGTCCCACCTTCCTCTCCCTGCACCTCATATGATTTCTGGAAACACCAAGCTGCCTTCGGTTCCCTGCACCAACTTCAACATTTCGTGACTCTGCTCATTCTATTCCTCTGGCCTGGACCATATTTTCCCCAGCCATATGTAACTGGTCTACCCACCAAGGTCGACCCAAGAAGTTTAACCACTGGAGTGATCTAGTACAAGGGGTGTGTTACGGGGAATTGACCCTACAGGACTGTGGATGATAGCCAAATAGCTCATGCACAGCTGTTGTGTCTGCAGCTGGCACTGAGCCTGGAGTGAGTGGGAATGGGTTCAAGCCTGGGAACAAAAGATGGATGTGAAGGAGGGAGAGCCAAGGGCAGACCAGAACCCACCTGGATAAGCTGGGGGCCCAGAAGGATGAATGGAGCCTGTACTGGTCTCCCCATCCTCAAACATCAATGATGATCTAGGAGACACTGGCATACCTCATCACAGAGCCAAACACACAGCTGGCCTAGCAGTGCGAGAAGCTGAAAGAGGAAATCAGGTGCGAGCAGAAGGAGGTGCAGGCCTGGTCGCTGGCCTCACCCCAACAGGGCAGGAAAACAGACCTGCAACCACAAGTGTGAGCTACTGCAACGGTCTGACCCTCCATTGACATTCTGGGCATAAACATGGCTGCCGTTTGTCTTTCACCTTCCAGACCCCAGGCACATTTCTCTTGCCCTGAATCCTTACCCAGAACCATAGGGAGAAGGGAATTCTGGGGAGTGTAGTTTCAGCTTAGTCAAGTGGACAAGTACAAGGTCACCACACTGGCTAACTGGCTCTTCTTTTCAGACTCGGTGAAGGCAACTCCTTCCTCAAGGAGTTGTCCTCAGCTCGAAGATGAAGCTCATCTATCTTTCTCTGGGCTTTTTTAGTATTCTGTGCGGCGCATGGTCATCGTGATCAACATACAATATTTAACCCATTTACCTGTGGGTCTCTTCAGCTGAAATGTAAGGTCCCTGGAGGCAGGGGCGATGTGTTGTTCATTTGTCCTTCCAGAGCATGGGGTCTGGGACATCACTGGTCTCGAGGAAACCTGAAGCAGACCCTTGACATCCAAGCTGTCCATAACCCATTATTACCACTTGTCAAACTAGGATCAGAATTGGAAACGCAGGAAAAGAAAGGCAGGAAAAGTTCCCCTTCTCTCTAGCGTTTGAGCAGGAAGGAAGTCATACCCCGCCTCAAGCTGACTCAAGTGGGCGACGTTGCGGAACCATCTCCCTAAGTGGGGGGCTGAGGATGGGCAAATGTAGGATAGAAACAGCCCCTGGACATTTCTCAGGTGCCAGGCATTATCCAACGTACCTCACATGCTCGGACTCCTATTTCCGTTCCCACCAGAGTGGTGCAAGGTGGGTATTATTACTACCCCCACGGAGGACTCAGGGCTATTAAGTGAGCTGCCCGCAGCTGCCCCAAATCCCAGCTGGATTCTTTCTGCAGCACTGCATTTCCTCCTGGGGCCTCAGTTTGGGGATGGCAGGTGGCTCAGATGGCCCCAGGACTCAGAGGACCCTAAACTAGAAGGGAAGGAAGTGGCATCATCCCCTGGTATGATCAAAAGGCCTGGGGTGCTTCTAAACAATCCTGTAGCAGCCCCACTCTCCTCCCCCGCAAAAGGCTGGAGACCAGTACAGTCAGGGCTGGAGGCCAAGTGCCTGCCTGTCTCCCTCCTTCCACCCCCATCCTGTCCTCCGCACCCTGGTCAGTGGGGCATCCCCTCTCCTTTAGCTTCTATGCTGTGCTTCGGTGGCTCTTCCTAATGCCGGCGTACTTGGTGGTCCTGCAGAAGGATATTCATGCGTTTAAATAGAGCCCCCCAGCGGGGCGAGGGAGTGGGTCCTACACTGGGATGAACCCACCGTCCCAACCCCCCCGCAAGCTGCCTAACCGCTCTCCTCCAGGACTAGATGGTCCTGCAGATCGCTTGGCTTCCGGAACAAAGCACGATCCCTTTGTGAAAATCCTGGGGGCAGCAGGGAGAGGTGGCCTTGGCAACCAGACCAGCCTGAGTGTGGGTCCTCGTCGCGCCAGTAGGACATGCTCAGGCTGCTTACCCTCTCTCATCTCCGAAACAGAGACAGCGCCACTGTTTTCGGGTGGTCGGGAGGGTGAATGGGACCGAGGCACGCGACATATTCAACACCAACCCCCGCACACCGCAGTATCCCTTGTGGGGATATTGTGGCAGGTGCTAATAGTGCAGCCTGATTTGGGAAGTGTGAAAAGACGCTGCCCCTCCACGCCCCCCACCCCCCACTGGCAAGTTCACGGTTCCTGTGGCCCTCAATCTCTCCGCGCCAGGGGCTCAACCACGCAGCGAAAATAAAACCACTCACATTTCTTGGTGCCAAAGTCAAACCCTGCTGCTCTCTTCTGTGGAATGGGATTCACACCTTTCCATGAATCCCTCCGGAGTGCCAACCACAGCGTCGGCGCTGCTCGCAGGGAGGTATGGGAGGACCCAGAAGACATATTTCCTGGCTTCAGAGAGATTCCGGTCTCCATGCTTCTTACAAGGACGGCACTTGGACCATGGAAAGAAGGGGTTAATAGCAGCTCCTTCTCCCTTTAAGCAGTTGCTGGTTAACAGCAGTAAATTCTCATCTGAACTGCAACTGACCCTATGCACACAATCATGTTATTCATATTCTTATAAACAGAGGGTACAGTATGTATAATTTCCTAGATTTCTGGGAGGGGATGTATCATAACTAAACTCCAACTCTTCCTTTGGAGAAAGAGAGTGATTTGTTCCTGGTTAGCTTCAAAGCAAAAACTAATTTTTTCCTTTTATGTGTCAGTAACTTGAGTGAAATTTGTCACTTGTTTTTATGAAAAATTCTTTGCCATTGCCTTCATTGCTTGAAAAAAAAAAAAAAACACCGAGAACACTCACACTTCCTACGTGGTACTGGGGACCTGAAAAGCAGTGACAGAATGGTGGTGTCATTTCTAGTCATGGAAACTCACAGGAGTCCCACAGAATGGCCTGAATGCCGTCCGTCCATCCAACGAGAATCTATTTTCAAGTGCCTACTATAGGAGCAAGACCACTGGTGACATCTTGTTCCAATTTAAGCAAGGTTGAGCTGTGGGCCAGCTCCTTCAAATCATAACCAGCACAGAAATTACCTCCTACCAAAAAACCACAAGGGTTAGACTCTGTAAAGAATGAATCCCGGAAAAATTGGAAAACTCTCCGGTCCGGGCACGTTTCAGAAGCAATCCAGTCAAGAACAGCATTTTCATTTTCTTTGGTTGGGGCATTTCTTGTTTGTCCTGGGATGCGGGACGAGGGTGGTTGGGGATGATGAAGAGCTGCTTTATTTTGCCTTAAAAAGAACTAACAACTCCTTTGCCACTTTGCTTTGAGCTAGAGCTATTTAGAAAATGCTCAACCTATTTTTACCTTTCTATATACATATTTAATTGATACCATGTCATTAGCAAATTACCAAAACATATGAGCTGACACACTCTCAGAAATGACTCAGAATAAATAAGAGGTCTCTCTAGGAGTAGTGTTCTCTCCGGGGACGGTTTCCTCTGGGCCCCATCTTCTTTCCCTGGACATGCCTCGGTTCCTCCAAAGGAGCAGGAAGATTGTGATACTTTAGGGAGGTGCCTTGTCTACATCCTAAACCCCAAACATCACTATATACACTGTGGCTTGGAACTTACAGTTTGCTTAACCTCTTTCAAGTTCAAGTGACCAGTGAGCAAGGAAAGAAATAGGAGTGGCCCTCAGATGATTCACTTATGTTGGGTACACCCAGGATAAATGAGGAGCAGCCGATTCAGGAGTGTAATGTGTGTGTCACTACAGGAGGTAACGTAAGGGGCTGAGGAGGGAGGGAGGGAGAGAGAGCTGAGGTTGGTGGTCCGCAGTGGCCACCTTGACCACTCTTGTAGGGGGCAGATGGGCAAGGTTGGTTGTAGGGAACCACCTGGCTCTGTGTCCCATTTGAAATGGTCCCTGGAGGTGTGGCCTGAATTGTGTCTCCCAGAAATTCACATGCTGAAGTTCTAACACCCAGTGCTTCAGAAGAAGACTGTATTTGGAGGTGAGACCTTGAAGGAGGTCATTCAGCTAAAATGAGGCTATTAGAATGGGACCCTAATCTCATTTGACAGGTATCCTTATACAAAGAGATTAGCAGCCAGACACACACAGAAGGAGGGCATAGGGCAATCCTGTGAGAGGACACAGGGAGAAGGAAGCATGCTCGAGCCAAGCCAAGGAGGGAAGCTTCCAAAGGAACCAGCCCTGCTGACCCCTTGATCTCTGACTTCCAGCCTCTAGAACCATGAGGTAAATTGCTGTTGCTTAAGCCCCCCAGGCTGGTATTTTGTTCCAGAAAGAATGGCAGCCCCTGCCAACTGATACAAGGAGTGACTAGCATTTGCAATGTCAAATTATTCTGGAATTTCTGGCAAACTTTGTATATTTTCAGAATTTCCTCAAAGGAAGCAAACCAAGAGAAGTCTTTCTTTAGGATTTTGAAATTGGGAAAAGAGGTAGCATTTGAGAAGCTTTTGCAACCACAATCCCTAATATATCCCTATTTTCTTCACATCTCTGGTGAGTTGTTGGACACCCCCATGGTTGTTGGACATGCTGAGCCTCTCTTTCCTCTCTCCCGAAGCCCAATTTCATCCTCAGTCACTTGGCCTCACCCTCCCACTGTGCGTGAACATCACCAATAGTGTCTCCAAGCCACTTCTAAACACGTCCACAATGATGGTCTTCAACTGTGTAACGTCTGATGTTTGACCTCATCATCACCCCTGACTCCCACCCCACCCCCTGCCGATTTCTTCTGATGGAAGGAATACTTGCTTTCTGTGAAAATGCTACACGCTACAAAGCATATGGAATTCAAAGTAAAGACCCATCCTTATTCCCTTCCCTCGGCCTCCTTAAAACAGTGAGCTGTCCATCCACTGATGAAGGGATAAACAAAAGGTGGCAAATCGATGCAATGGAATTTGGAAGTAAAAGGAAATGAGGTATTGATCCATGTTACAACACGGATGAACCTTGAAAGCATGATGCTAAATTAAAGAAGCCAGTCCTAAAGGACCACATACATATGATCCCATTTACAAAAAATGTCCAGAATAGGCACATCTACGGGGTAGAAAGTAGTGAGTGACTGTCAGGAGCTAGGGGAAAGGCAAATGGAGAGTAACTGCTAGAGGGTTTGAGATTTTTTTTGGGAGGGGACGATGAAAATATTCTAAAAATT
>JAQQSY010007014.1:0-10711 GCA_028646535.1 Procyon lotor
CACCCAGCCGCCCAGACATATTTTTTAAGTAAGCTTCGAGGTAAGGCTTGAACTCACAGAGGACAGTGGTGAAAAGCACCCCCAGAAAACGTCCTGCTTCAGCCCCCTCTTCTCCACTAGGTAAGAGTTCGCCGACCTTGGTCCAAGTCACCGGGGAACAGCCTGCATCCCCTCCACTTGTCTTCAGGGGCCATCTCTTCCCCATGCGCACTTGGAACCAAGAGCCCGCGGAGGAAACCAGACAGGAAGGCAAACCGAACAGAAATGCCCTACGGGCTTACCTGGCCCCACGATTTCGTTCCTCAGCAACCGTGAGGAATGAAACGTGCTCCGAGAGGGGGCGCGCTACGATAAATCACTGTGGACTCGGCCCCATCTTGGCCGCTTAGCCAC
This sequence comes from Procyon lotor, assembly GCA_028646535.1. Taxonomy (NCBI): domain Eukaryota; kingdom Metazoa; phylum Chordata; class Mammalia; order Carnivora; family Procyonidae; genus Procyon; species Procyon lotor. The sequence goes on from JAQQSY010007014.1 coordinate 394, forward strand.
ATAAACAGTGTAATACATACAAATGAGACGGAAAACATTCCGCGACGTAAATCCTATTAGCCGCGAGCAGACGCAACCTTGAGAGCATCCTTGGGAGCCCCGGGCATAACCGAAGCTGACAGCCCGCGCGCACGATGTGTCTGTGCTGTTAGGTTGCACGCTCTGCTCCTGAGGAATGATGACCCAAGTCTCAGTAAAACCATTTCTCTGCTGATCGGAGCCCCGCAGTGGGGGAGCGGAGCTTGGAACCCAACCGACACCTTGGTATCAAAGCAATTCACCCTTTCTTTTTCTCTTAGACGGGGGAAAAAAAAAAAGAGTGGCAGGCAGTGGCCATGGCCATCCAGAGGACTGGGAGGCACGCCTGGGTGGCTCAGTCGGTTGAGCATCTGCCTTCAGCTCAGGTCTTGATCCCAGCGTCCTGGGATCCAGTCCCACATCGGGCTCCCTGCTCAGCGGGGAGTCAGCTTCTCCCTCTGCCTCTGCTGCTCCCCCTGCTGGTGCTCTCTCTCTCTCTCTCTCTGACCAATAAATAAAATCTTTCAAAAAAAAAAAAAGAGCAAGAGAGAGAGAATTTGGAAGGGACACACTTCCCCTTAATCCAAAAAGCTTTTCCTGCGGGGTCCTTGAAATTAAAGTGGGTTGATAGAGCCCATCTGCCCAGAAGCTTCCTTCAAGCCTCTGGATCTTGGGATTCTGCTTTTGACATTTCGGCTCCCTGGAAGGCCACATTTGCACTCCCCACCAGAGGAGAAGCTCGGCCTTTGGCCTCTCCTGACTCTCTTCCCCCCACTCCCACCTCCTCCCACACAATTTGACTCATCACAGCTTTCCTGAGGACACACTACGGGGTGAAAAGTGCACAGCCTGGCCCACCTGACTGTTCTACAGTCAGAGACATTCCTGCAGAAGGCCAACTGTGTTGATCTCAGTTCCCTCATTTCCAAGGAATCCAAGCTCTGAAAGAGAGTGAGGGGAGAGTGTGGTCCAGTCACGTGAAAAAGGAGGTTTGCACACACAGGTATACAGATACACACACACAGAATTACCCACAACGATCGCTGCCCACCTACCTCCTTTATCTAGAGGACTATGGAGGCATCGCCATCCCCATTCAAGTCCCATTTCAGGATATTTTTGCTTTTTTTGTGACGTCTTTTTACCCGTGTACATTAACCCCGATGCTCTCCTTGCCCAGATTTCGTCCCTCTAGCAATGCTGAGGAAGAAATCACATTTTGTAATATGCTCTAATCTGTCCCGTGCCAGAGCCATGGAACGGCACTGTTTCCCACGAGGAATTTATAACTAACCAAGAGGCAGCTCTGTCTCCTAGCGGCTTCTGCTAATTCAACCAAGAGGATGTTGACACCCGGCACCCAGTTATTAGCAATTTCAAGTGTCCTGCTAAACAGTAAACTATGGTACTCGGCTCCCATCGGGTGACTCTTGCAAAGGTCCAGGGGGGTTGACAGAAGTGATCTGTGGGATCCATCAAAGTACTACAGACAGCTATGGTCAGCTCAAGGCTCCTTTTGCTTGGGCCCTCATTCCAATAGAGCTCTGAGACGAGGGCTGAGATTTTAAAGGACACATTTCCCAGGCAGGCAGCCTGAAGAGACAACAGATCGCAGAGGGGTAAACGGGAGGAAATTCTCTCTGTGGGGTTTCCTAGACGGTTGCTTGCCTTATAGGAAAAACATGAGCCTTGCCTTAAACAGCCTGGCTTCATAGGGATTGCCATTGTACAGGGCAGAGCTCTTGAGTAAGCTTCCCGTCGGGTGTCCCCGTAAATTCATAACATCAGCTTCACCCAATGAACCGTCACCTATACACGTGGGCACACCCATCCAGCAACGTCCAGCTCAGGGGCACACACACGCCATCCGGAGAGCTCATTCCTAACCTCAGGAGGGGACAGCCGGACTCCAAAAAGCCACTCCGCCTGGCTGCTTTTCCATCAAGTGGGAGAAAACCGCTTCCCCTAAGATTTTAAGCTCTCAACCCCCATATTCCTTCTCCATAAGAGAGAGAGAGAGAGAGAGAGAGAGAAGTGAGGACTCTGCCCTGTCTGGTTTTACTGGATTGCTAAAAATAGCCCATAAATGACCCATTTAAAAAAAAAAAAAGCTGATTTCTCTTTCAGAAAAGGCTGGGTTAAGAAGAAGCTTTTAAAGAAAATAAAATCGGGCAGTCAGGGAGACTCTCCTTGGTGAGTCCTGGGTGTTTTCGAGGGACAGGGAAATTCACAGCAAGAGGGCAGAAGAGAGGGAATTGTTGAAGTTGCATCATTAACGCGCTGGGGGGAGGGCTCTGGGGGACGGAGAAGCATCCCCCTCACCGTCCTCCTCCCCCCCCCACAACCCCCACCAGGGAGGCGCGCGGGGCGGGGGCTGGGGAGAGGGGGTCCCCCTGCTGCCCGAACTCCAAGCAGGGGTGCAGCTGTCTCTTACCTTACCACCCTCCATCTGCATCCCGACGTTGCCCCGAAGATTTCCTAACAGCCTACCCGGTTTAAAACTTGTGTCCTTTGAAACACTTTAAACCACCAACTGGTGAAAGTGATTGGTTCGACCTTAATGAGGAGGGCGGGAGGGGGGGGTGGGGGGGGCTGTTCTTTAATCCTTCTGTTTAAAAAAAAAAAAAGAAAGAAAGAAAGAAAAAAGGCTTTCCTGAATCAGAAAGAAGGTAAAAATGGAAATGTGTGCATACTCCCGTTACTGGGCAACCCGAACCCAAGGGCTGCTGCGTCTGCCTGCCGGGATCCTAATGTCCAACGGCATGAAAGATGCAGTCAGACGGGGTTTCCCTTTATGTGCAGCCTCTTTGCTCCCTGGTCCATTCATTCATCCCTATTATTTGGTTTCCAAGTCAGTAACCCAGATGTCTGCGGGCAGTGATACTCGTCTCTGCAGAGAAGGAAGCTGCCGCTGGGAATTCACCAGCACACCTTTTAAGATGAATCAGTAGGGGTTTTTTGGTTTTGTTTTCGTTTTTGTTTTTTTGCAAACCCCCCACGGGAAACTTGTGTTAAAGGGGAAAAAAAAAAAAAGCAAGGATGTTGGGGAGGCGAGGGGAGCTTTGCTCTGGGAAATCTGCAATGTCATGCGGCTTTCACCGGAACCTCGCCGCCTGAGGCTTGTCACACTGCGAATTCAGCTATAAATAATCAGCCCGAACTGGTGGCGACTGCCTGGAATGGAGGTCCAAGAGAAGGAAGGCACCGCCGCAAGGCCACACCTCCCCCCCACCCCCCCACCCCCCGCCCCCAGCTGCTGGGAGGCCTCGGCCCCACCCCCACCCCAGGCCGAGTCCCTGGCGGTTCTTTCTAGTTCCTTCTTTTCCCTGGGAGTAGAGATAATACCCTAGGCTTGCTTTTGTCGTTGCTGTGTTGACTTTGCGAGTTAAAAGAATAATCTAGAGACTACTGGAGAGCCACAGGGTGAAATCCAAACTAGAATTTTTTTTTTTATTACCATTTACCTCTTGTCTGCAGAAAAAGGCTGCCTTCTCTCCCAAGGTTTTTAGGCAGAATACCAGTGTTTCTTAAAGAGAGTCTGTTCATCCCCAAGAATCAAGGCAAGTTGATCCCCTCTGTGTCTTTTTATTTTTATTTTTTTAAAGATTTTATTTATTTATTTGTCAGAGAGAGAATACAAGCAGGCAGAGGCAGAGGGTGAAGCAGGCTCACCGCTGAGCAAGGAGCCCCATGCGGGACTCGATCCCAAGACCCTGGGATCATGACCTGAGCCGAAGGCAGCTGCTTAACCAACTGAGCCACCCAGGTGTCCCCCTCTGTGTCTTTTTAAAAATTTAGTTCTCCCCGGGGTCTTGTCCATTTTACTATTTATTTATATTTCCACCAGTGGCTTTAGAATTGCAGTGGAAATCAGATGTGCGTGTTTTTCCTGTTCGTCAGCATCTTTGTTGAAAAGGTTTGTGAAGAGCTATAGGTATTACAATATGGAAAGAAGAGTTCGTTCCCTGTAGGCATCATTTATGCAACAAAAATGACTGAGAAACTGGCATAGGGTGACACTACACTTAAAGGGTATGTGTGAGGTACAGAACACTGTTCTCTGTTCTCAGGGAACTTAAATCCTATGAAGATGATGTGCGTATGTTGCAAAAGATCACTCAAAATACAGTGGGGAGGATACTGAGGTAGCAAAATCTAGGCACATCTCAGGTTTCAATCCTCAGACCAGGGACTTGGGACTTTGTGGATTGCAATCTGTCACTTACACCTGGACCACCTCCTGGGACTTTGGACAGCAAGAGAGATAATGCAACATCGTAGCTAAAGCCATTGGTGTATTAGTCAGTTTAACTCCAGTCAGCACCAGTCCTAATTCCTTCAAAATGTGTTCTGTGACCTTGCGGTTTTTTGCCCGTATGAACCTGCACCCCTTGCTTGTGTCCAGAGCACACTGTGAACTCCAGTCCAATCCCTAAGACCCCAAATGAACACGTTAGGAGAACACTCTTCTCCTTGGTCAGTAATGCTCTACTATAAGAAAAATATGGTAAAGGCCTAAGGAGTCATAAGCAATGTGCTATGAGAACCTATTTTTTTTCTTTTAGTTTTATTTATTTATTTGGGGGGAAGGGGGTGTGAGGAGCTGAGGGAGAGTGAAAGAGCAGAGCAAGGCCAACTCTGTTTTGTGCTACACCCACTGTCTTGTGTATAACCCAAGGCCAACTCTGTTTTGTGCTACACCCGCTATCTTGTGTATAACCACCACATGACCAGTTCCTGGAAAAACCACAGAATGTTAGAATATTTCCTAGCCCGTCCTTGAGTTAGTTGAGCTAGCCAAAAAGAATGCAAAAGGACATCTCTCCACCTGTGCAACTGACCTGTGGCCAACCGGCACAAGCCACGAGCATCACCCCACCAACTGTTACCAAGCCCCCTATAAAACCGCTGTGCTTTTGAAACTCACTCTCTTTCTCTACATCACGCTGCTGCATGGGTGAGTGTGGGAGACTGAGGTCGAGCTAGCTCGAATAAAGGCTCTGCTTTTGCTTCGGACTCGGCTCCCTAGTGGTCTTTGGGGAATCTCAAAATCTGGGCATAACAGAGAGAGTCTTAAGCAGAATCCACGCTGAGCCATACCCAAGTCTCGATCTCATCTCACATCCCTGAGCCCATGACCTGAGCCAAAACAAGAGTTGGACCCCTAACCCACTACACCACCCAGGCACCCCGAGAACATTTTGATATACAATTATTTCCACCTGTGGTGATGAAGAAACCAAGAAGATTTCAGGGAGACAATGGCATTTGGCCCAGGCCAATGGATGGGTAGAGTTTTGATAGAGATGGAAAGGGCAATCAGGGAGGAGGAAATGGAGGGACCAAAGGCACAGAGGGCAGGAAGGTGCAGGTGACATCCAGGAATTGGTCAGTGGTCCAGTTTGGTCAACACACAGGATACAGGATTGCCAATTTCAAATGTGGAAGATCAATCGGTGCATAATGATGCCTTCCACATTTCATTCACCCACTCACTGCCCAAATATTGACCAGGTGCCCACTCTTCCTGGCAGGGACCCAAGAAAGTTTTCGTTGTTGTTGTTTTTTAATCGTAAACAAGGGGCACCTGGGTAGCTTGGTCAGTTAAGTGTTTGACTCTTAGTTTTGACTCTGGTCATGATTTCATGGGTGGTAGGATGGAGCACCTCCAGAAGCAGTGGAGGGTCTGCTTGGGGATTCTCGGCCTCTGCCCCTCCCCCCGCACTCACTCCCTGTCTCGCTCTCGATAAATAAATAACTCTTCAAAAAAAAAAGTAAAATAAAAGGATGAAACTTAGCCATATCACTCAGAACGAGCCACTCTTTGGATTCACTTAAAAGCTGGACATAACACTTTTCATTTGAAGGGAAAAGAATAATAGCCTCAAACGATACTGTCCAGGTCGATGGAGAAAAGAGAAATAAAAAAACACTGGTTGGGTCTACTTCATGGACTTCATGGAAGGGTAACAAGTGAGGCAGCAAATAAGAAGTCATCTGCAACCCACAAGCCCTAAGCAAGCATTAGCTGAGTCAGCACCATCACGACCCTCTCCCTGAAGATAGTCCTGGCTCGCGCCACAGGTCACGCGCTGTATTACACCACATTGGAAGGCTCTCATCAGCCCTTTCTTGGGTTTTGGAAGAGGGCGGGAGACTGTATCGGTCACCAATCGGTCCAGGGAAGCAGGAGCAATCCCAGCAGCAGTGAAAATAAAATGAGCAGCTATCTTTGCGAGGCTGCAAATTCACTAATTGTTCAGTAGTTTCCTGGAGCTGTATCCTTGCCAGTAACATTGAGCTCCTGCGGCCTCTGGTAGGAACACTGAATCCGAGGTAGGGTGATAGCTGTAGGAGGCGTGTCCAGCCACGTGGCCTGACCCCGGGAGTCATGCGAGGCATCGTCATTGGTTCAGAGTCGTCTCACAGGCCTGTTTTGGCTATCCTAGCTGAGCCACCAAATGAACAAGGACATTAGGTCCACATAACTCATTGCAGCATCATATTTGCTGATACTGAGTTGCCTAATATTTTTCTAAACCATCATTGCTGGTCAAAGGTTATTAATTAGAGACAGACAGATAGAAAAAAAAAAAAAAACCCAACAGTTATTAACCGGTTGCTCTGTGCCAAGCACATTAATTATCTCGTGTCACATCCAAAAGACAGAGGCATGCCAAGGGTTGCACGATAAAATGTAATGCTTGTCTTCTTTTAAGTTGTTATGAACATAAATCTCTGCTTGGGACTCACCCAGTGTCCCCTGACCTCTCTTCCCCCAGCATTTTCTAGGATTTTTAGAGGTCATCTGAAAGACTACGGCAGAACTGGGATGAGGCCAAGTTGGCAGAGATTTGAGACTGCTTCTCTGGGGAGTCAGCCAGGAGGGGCAGCAGAAACGACTGAAATCAAACAGAAGGGGTTCACCACAAACGAGTCCACATGATATCGTAGGTTCTTCCAGAATGAGGAGAGTAAAGGACACAACCTCGAGACTCTCATGGCCCTCTCCAGGAGGGCCGTAACAGCCGTAACAACAGGTCTACTAAGTGACGCTCAAATAAAGGGTTCCTCTCTATGGTACATTCCCTAAATCCACTTGTGTCCAATGGGTGGACACAAAGGTAGAATTCACTTTGGGAAAGAGCTTGCTTTCTTGAAAAAAAACCACATCAGTGGAATTCCGTGGGTTGGCATGTGCTAGCGTAAGGATGTGAACCTCCTGGTTTGTAGATAACCGACAACTACGAGATCTGAGGATTTTTTTTTAAATTATCATTAACTAATTTCTCTTATTCTCACCCATGAAAGACCTTCTCTTTTCATCTTCAAGCCAATGCTACAACCTCAGCTCTACCACAACAACCTCTCCGCAATGTCGCCAAGCCCCAAAACCGCACGATGAGACAGACCCCTGAAACGCACTCCCTTCCCAACACCAATAACCTCCTCCCCTCACTGCTTTTGTAAGAAAATGGATGTTTTCCCTACTGCATCTGTGCATTGAAGACATTTGGGAAAGACATTTCACTTACAGCATACACTGTGGGACATGTGGGAATTCTTCATCAAGACCCACAGTATAACCATGAAGTGTAATATACATAACGCTATGATCATAACAAGGTGGTCCTTTATTATTCAACCAGTTTAAATGTTTAGACTAATCAGAGAATCAGCTTGAGAGAATATCCGAAGTATTAGCAAAATGGCTTTCTAAATCGGAAGATCCCATTAAGAGATTAGATGTTTTATACATACACGGCAACTGTCCATTTTGTGCTTGTAAGGAGCACAAATATCCTTCTGTGAAGAGGATTTTAGGCCTGTCTGAAGAGCAAATGAGATCATCCAAATGAAACCATTCTAAAACTACAGGACATAACGCAAACCTAAGAGATTGGCCCCTTTTCTATCTTGCCTGTTCTTCAGATGAGACCAACTTGCAGTCTGAGTCTGTCCCTCTCATAAATAATATAATGTCTCAGTTGCTAAAACATAGTCACTCCTGCTTTATGCTAAGGTTGCATTCAGATTAATACGGCATCTACCAACAGCGTCAAATTGAATTGGGCAAAATTGCCAATATTCAATGGTTTTTAACCTGCGAGGGTGCTCATTTCATGGTTCAACCAAACCCAAAGCATTAGTTTTACTTTTAAGATCCTGGACAATCACAGACGTCATAAAAATTCACTATCACGGGGCACCTGGGTGGCTCGGTCAGTTAAGCATCTGACTCATGATTTCAGCTCAGGTCACGATCTCAGGATCGTGAGACTGAGCCCCATGTTGGCCTCCACGCTCAGCGTGGGGTCTGCTTGAGATTGTCTCTCTCCCTCTCCCTCTGACCCCTCCTCCTGTTCATGCACTCTCTAAATATATAAATAAATAAGTAAATAAATATTTTTAACTCATTATTATGATTCTAATAGGATTTGTATTTATAGATGAATAGGCACTCTACTGTTTGACCAAATGAGTCCTCCATAAGAACTTGAGGAAGGAGATAGGAAAGGGGCAGCTTTGCCAATTGAGTCTGACTGGAACCTACACACCAGGAGGGGACCAGCTGCGCAAAGGAAACCCCAGACATAATAGTCTATGCAAACATGTCATTCAGAAACATGTTGCAATCAGCCTGTGATAGGATGTTGAAAGACTCTCTCTTGTCTCAGAATGTCAACTGAAGCCCAAAGCTGGAGATAATAGGTGCTAAGAACTCCCACATTCTCAAGAGAACTAGACAGACACATGTCTAGAGAACTTAAAAGTCATTCAACCATCACCCCTGACTCCCAGTAGCCTGATTCGAAATTCTAGAATTCTCAAGTGTTACTGAGTTGTTAGCCTAGCAGCGGTTCTCAAACTGAGTGTGAGTCAGGAATGTGAGGAGGCATTTCTGGGAGTGCTCTTGGCATTGAATGGGCAGGATTGAAGGATGCTAAAAATCCTGTGATAAAAGGGAGAACCCTAGAGAGCAAACAATTTTCCCGCCCAAAGTGCCAATAGCATTCCTATTAGGAAACACTGGCATAAGGTAAAAGTCCTGGGGCTTCTCCATTCCCCGCAGGGAGAGGGCTATTCTCCAACCCTAAGTCCAAGCAGTAGGGATTCAAGAAATTAGCAGTGGCTGCAAAAAGGGGGCGACAGGCATCCATTCCACATGAGGACTCTACCTATGAATGGATGTATTAATCTGCCTCTGTGCTCCTTTGAGAAGAGACTACAAGGGAATTAATTATGGGAAAATGGCTGACTGAAAGAGGGGCAGCAATGGAATGGACTGCCCCCTGCTTTTAGTTGTATCTCCTCTGGGCCAATTGGACACCAAGGAAGTCATCCAGTCTCAAGCCGTGTAGCCAGAGGGTTGCCCACTGAGCAATAAGAGCATTCTCATTTGAGGGGAACCCTCCTACACTGTCAGTAGGAATGCAAGCTGGTGCAGCCACTCTGGAAAACAGTATGGAGGTTCCTCAAAAAGTTGAAAATAGAGCTACCCTATGACCCAGCAATCGCACTACTGGGTATTTACCCTAAAGATACAAATGTCGTGATCCAAAGGAGCACGTGCACCCCAATGTCTATAGCAGCAATGTCCACAATAGCCAAACTATGGAAAGAACCTAGATGTCCATGAACAGATGAACAGATAAAGAAGATGTGATATATATATATACAGTGGAATACTATCCAGCCATCAAGAGAAACAAAATCTTGCCATCTGCAATGACGTGGATGGAACTAGAGGGTATTATGCTAAGCGGAGTAAATCAGTCAGAGAAAGACAATTATCATACGATCTCTCTGATATGAAGAATTTGAGAGGCAGGGCGGGGGGTCGTTGGGGGGTGGGGGAGAGAAATGAAACAAGATGGGATGGGGAGGGAGAAAAACCATAAAAGACTCTTAAACTCACAAAACGAACTAAGGGTGGTTGGGAAGTAGATGGGTAGGGATAGGGTGGCTGGGTTATGGACATCGGGGAGGGTATGTGCTATGGTGAGTGCTGTGAAATGTGTAAGCCTGACGATTCACAGACATGTACCCTGGGGCAAATAATGCATTATATGTTAATAAAAAAAAAAAAAAAGCATGGTCATTTGATGTCTGCCACATGGAGGATATGGCTAGCCGATAAAGAAACACGGCACTGGAGGACCAAGGCAAGATGGCGGAGGTGTAGGAGGCACAGAAAGCACTGGGATCCAGAAAGAGGCTGAAAACCACTCTAAAAGCCGGCAAACACAACAGCAGAGAGAAGAGAATAAGAACAGCAATTCTAGGAGCAGAAAATCGA
>JAQQSY010007015.1:0-10710 GCA_028646535.1 Procyon lotor
TGATCTCTCTCTCTCTGTCAAATAAATAAATAAAATCTTTTAAAAAATTACTTTCTATATGAAAAACATTCTACAGATTAAAATCATAGTCTGGTTACAAATTTACCGTTCATCCTCAATTATTTGTGTTTTGTATTTCCTTTCTCACACTGTTTATTATTTTCTAATTTGAGATAGTCTATTGTTTTTAAAAAGATATTTCTTTTTGTACCTAAAGGCAGAATGGAAAGGGAATTCGTCTCTTTAAATTCACCTCTAAAAAAATACTCAGTAATTGTAATATTGAGGGATTTTCTAAACCTGAATGTTGTGGCTGGGATTTCCAGAACTATATTAAATATAAGTGGTAGAGTGGGCACCCTTGCCTTGCTCCTGATCTTACAGCTTTCAACTTTTCTCAGTGAAATATGATGTGAGTTGTGTGCTCCTCTCATATGATCTCTATTATGTTGAGGTAAATTCTTCTATACTCAGTTTGTTGAGACTTTTTATCATGAAAGCATATAGATTTCTGTCAAATGATTTTTCTGCATCTGTAGAGATTATCATTTTATTTTTGTCCTTAATTTTTAATGCGATATACCACATTTATTGACTTGTGTGTGCTGGAGCATCTTTGCATCCGGGGATAATGCCCACCGGATCCTCGTAATGTACTGGTGAATTTGGTTTGCAAAGATTTTGTTGAGGATTTTTGCATCTATGTTCATTAGGGCTATTGGCCTGTATTTTTCATTGTGTGTGTGTGTGTGTGTGTGTGTGTTCTCATATAGCTTTGGCTTCAGGGTAATACTGGCCTCATAAAATTAGTTTGGGAGTGTTGTCCCTATTCCACTTTAAGGAAGAGTTTCAGAAGGATTGGCATTGTTTTGTCTTTAACTGTTTGGTGGACTTCAGCAGTGAATCCATCTATCCCTGAAGTTTTTATTGGGAAGGTTTTGATTATTATATATTGATTATATAATTAAGTCTCCTTAATTATAATTGGTCTGGTCTATTGCCTCATGATTCAATCTTTGGTAGGTTTGTATGTTTCTAGGAATTTTTTAAAGTTTTTCTTAAATTTTAATTCCAGTATAGCTACTATCACTGTTGTATCGTTTTCAGGAATATGATATAGTTTTTCCGTAATTTTATACGTTACTCTGCCCATAAGTGTGCTCTTAATCCCCATCACCTATTTCAGCCATTCCTCTACCCACCTCCCTTCTGGTGACCACCCATGTGTTCTCTACAGCGAAGAGTCTATTTCTTATTTTGTCTCTCTGTATTCTTTTTCCTTCGCTCGTTTGTTTTGTTTCTTAAATTCCACATATGAGTGAAATCATATGGTCTTTGTCTTTTTCTGACTGGATTATTTCACCCAGCGTAATACTGTCTAGCCCCCATCCATGTTGTTGCAAGTGGCAAAATTTCATTTTTTATGGCTGAATAATATTCCATTGTATATACATACCACATCTTCTGTATCCAATTCACCTATCAGTGGACACTTAGAATGCTACCGTAATTTGGCTGTTGTAAATAATGCTTCCCTAAATATAGGGGTGCTCATATCCTTTTGAATTAGTGTTTTTATATTCTTTGGGTAAATACCCAGTAGTGGAATTACCGGATTGTAGGGTAGTTCTATTTTTAACTTTTTGAGGACCCTCCATACGGTTTTCCACAGTGGCTGCACCAATTTGCATTCCCACCAACAGTGCAACAGAGTTCCTTTTTTCTCCACATCCTCGCCAACACCCATTGTTTCCTGTGGTTTTCATTTTAGCCATTCTGACAGATGTGAGGTGATCGCTCATTGTACTTGTGATTTGCATTTCCCTGATGATGGGTGATGTTGAACGTCTCTTCCAATGTGTCTGTTGGCCATGTGTACATCTTGGGGAAAATGTCTGTTCATGTCTCCGCCTATTTTTAAATTGGATTATTCATTTTTGTTAGAGTTTTACACTTCTTTATGTATTTTGAATACCTTTTTTGGGTATGTCATTTGCAAATATCTTCTGCCTTTCAGTTGGTTGTCTTTTAATTTTGTTAGTTGTTTCCTTTACTGTGAAGAGGATTTTTGTTTTGATGTAGTCCCAAACTTTATTTTTGCTTTTTTTCCTCCCTTGCCTCAGGAGACATCTGGAAAAATATTGTTACAGCCACTATGAAAGAAATTACTGCCCATGTTCTTTCCTAGGAGTCTTTAGGGTTTTCTCTTCATTTATTTTGAGTCATCTAATTTGTTGGCATATGTTTTTTTTTTAAGATTTTATTTATTTATTTGACATAGAGATAGAAATCACAAGTAGGCAGAGAGGCAGGCAGAGAGAGAGAGGAAGAAGCAGGCTCCCTGCTGAGCAGAGAGCCCAATGCAGGGCTCCATCCCAGGACCCTGAGATCATGACCTGAGCTGGAGGCACAGGCTTTAACCCACTGAGCCACCCAGGAGCCCCTTATTTGTTGGCATATGTTATTTCATGGTATTTTCTTATGATCCTTGGTATTCCTCTGTTATCAGTTGTGATATCTCCTGTTTCATTTCTGATTTTCTTTGAGTCTTCTCTCCTTTTATCTTAGCTAGTCTATCTGAATGTTTCAATTTTATCTTTAAAATCTGGAGAATGTTCAAAGGTGCTAAAGAAGAATATGTATTCTGCTGCCTTTGGATGGAATGTACTATTTATGACTTTTAGGGCCATGTGGTCTAAAATACAATTCAGTTCCAGTGTTTCCTTTGTGATGTTCTCTCTAGATGATCTACTCATTTTTGAAAGTGAGGTATTGATGTTCCCTAGTATTGTTGTATTGTCCACTTTCCCCTTTAGATCTATTAATATTTGCTTTGTCTACTTAGGTGCTCTAATGTGGAGTGTATAAATATTTACAAATGTTACATCCTCTTATTGAATTGGCCACTTTATCATCATATAGTGACCCTCTTTGTCTCCTGTTAACAATTTTTGACTGGAGTGTTAGGTATGCAGTCCAAACCCCTTATTTCATGGGGAGAAGCTGGGAATCAGGGTTACCATCTGATTTTATGGTGCTATGCTAGGGGTGAAGTTTATGGTAACACAGTGTCTTAGACTTTCCTGCCTATTTTCATATAGGTATTATATGTATGTAAATATGTAGGAATGTGTAGGAGTCAGAAATCTAGTTTCTAGATTTCTCACAAAGTGAATTAGTGAATTGCTCTGTGTGTAGCTATTTGCACCAAAGTATAGTGTAACTTAGTATGTAATCTTTCGATCTATTTTTAGGTATAATTTTTGGGAATTTCAAAGAAAATAGCACACAAAATAAGAATAATTTCCAAGAAGATTTTACTCTAATTTTGAAAGTTAACAGATTGACCATTCTTGAAATCTTTCGATTTGCAATGACATGGTTGGGGTATGATGCTAAGTGAAATTAGTCAGAGAAAGACAAATACCATATGATGTCACTATATGTGGAATTTAAGAAACAAAATAAATGAGCAAAGGGGGAAAAAGAGACAAACCAAGAAACAGACTCATCTTTAGAGAACAAAGTGGTGGCTACCAGAGAGGGAGTGAGGGGTGGGTTAAATAGGTGATAGTGATCAAGGAGTGCACTTGTCGTGATAAGCACCAGTTGATTAAAATAAAAACTTAAATATATATATATATATCAGTATTCTTTCTCATAGTACATTGTAAAATATTTTATATAGTAGTGTTTTGTATGCACAGAAATTTCAAAAGGTAAATACTAACTATCTGAAAAGGGTGCAATGCATCTACCCTAGTTTTAGGAAGCACTAAACAATGGTCACCTGAATGATAAGAGAACCATCTATTGAGTTCCTTAAAAATTTTGGATGGATGAAACTGAAACCCAATATCTATATAAAAAAGAGACTTACCATACTGACCATGTGATTACATACACAACTTTCTAGATTTAAACTTTGCCGGAAGAATGTCAGATATACCAAGTTTCCCAAACACTGAGAACCAAATAATGGATCATTTAAATATTGTTCTTTACATACTTTTTAAGGACAGTTATTATGTAAGGCATTTTGAATTTAATTTGTCCTTTCTTCGTTGCAAAATAAACCAATCAATGTCTTTCCTTATTATTTTATCATCTAAATTTAGACGAGTTAAAGCAAAATGTTGATGTTTGAACTTTGCACGCTATTTTTTAAAACTCCTTTAAAAACTCCTATAAAATATCCTTTATAGAAGAAAGAATTTTAACCAAAGGAATTAGGAAGATAATATTTAAAAGGCACTTTATAACCAGTTTCTCCCTCCTGGGAATGCCTGAAGCTGGTAGGTTTGAATGAAACCCGACTTCCTTGGTTGTTGATAGAAAAGATCCTAGGCTGACTCATAAGACCTGCATAGTTGGGGTTTGCCAGTTACTCAGAGAAACCAAAACGTGCCCAACTTGACAAAGTGGAGTCAGCAAGCTGAGCTGATGGTTGTCAGGGAGGGAGGTCAGACAGGATGGTACTAGCTGGGACTTCTTTCTATTCATCCCTAGTAACTACGCGGCTTCATGTTGGATAAAATCTGTGGTTTCTTGGAGTTATGGCAATGCTTTATAGAGAGATGGAACATCCCAGGACATTCAGAATAAGGGGATAGGAAAGTCAGGATGAGCTAACTGCTATTATGAACAATCCCCAAATCTTAATACAGTATAAGTTTATTTTGTGCAGGTATTGAAGGCATTAGGAGCCAGGGGTGTAAGGGATTTATGCAAAATCTGGCCATATTCCACATGTAAAACCCATGGGTATAACTCATTGACATGATCTCACTTATGTTCAGTAGAGGCTGACTCTATGCCAAGGAGAGAGAGAATGGAATATGATAGCAGTTTTTTTCCATATTATAATTAGCAAAAGGAATTAACTAATAAATACATTTTACGTGATATTTTCCTTAATTCTTAAAGAGTTTTGCATAGCGCAACACAGCAAAACAGAGAACTTATAAGCAAACATGCGGGGTGCCTGGGTGGCTCAGTGGGTTAAAGCCTCTGCCTTCAGCTCAGGTCATGATCCCAGGGTCCTGGGATCGAGCCCCGCATCGGGCTCTCTGCTCATCAGGGAACCTGCTTCCCCCCCCCCCCAGCCCCCGCCTGCCTTTCTGCCTACTTGTGATCTCTCTCTCTCTGTGTCAAATAAATAAATAAATAAATAAAATCTTTAAAAAAAGAAAAAAAGAAGTAGACATGAATAGCTATGCCTCGCTGATTGTTGACCAAGGGGTAGAAACAATTCAATGGAAGGGTATCCTTTTCAAAATACAGTACTAGAGTGATTGCACATCGATAGGCAAGATGTAAACCTCAACCAAAACCCTGTACTTTCTGAAAATATTAATTTAAAATGAATTGCAGACTGAAAAGTGTAAGACTTTCAGGAAAAAAGAGAAGAAAAAAGCCTCAGGATCTAGAGCCAAGGAGTCCGTAGACTTAGCACTAAAAGAATAAGCCACAGAGGGGAAAAAAAACTGGATGAAGTGAATTTCAACATAATTTGAAACTTTTCCTCTATGAAAGACTCCATTAGGAGGATGAGAAGACAAGCTAAAAACTGGGAGAAAAGATTTGCAAACCCACACATCTGGCAACACACCAGTATGCAGGATATACACAGAACTGTCAACACTCAGCAGTAAGAATAAACAAACAAGCGGACAAACAAATAAACTTAGAAAATGGGCAAAAGAACCATTTCAACAGAAGATATAAAAATCGTAAATAAGTGCAAAAAATGATATTCAACATCATTAGCCGTTAAGGCGATGGGAACTAAAACTTCAGTGTGGTATCACTGCGCACACATCAGAATGGCTAAAAATAAAAAATAGTGACAACTTCCCAGTGCTGACAAAGGTGCAGAGAAACTGAATCAGGTGTACACCCCAGGTGGGAGTATGACATGGGGCGGCCGCCCTGGAAGAGGGCGTGGCGGATTCTTCAAAAGCTGAATATGCAGCTACCTGATCCAGCGATTACACTCGTGGGCGTGTGTCCCAGAGAAGTGAACACTTCCGATCATACAAAAAAAAAAAAAAAATCACTTGTGAGTGTTCACGGCAGATTTATATTTAATGGATCAAACTGGAAACGAGCTGCCTGTCCTTCTACAGGTAAATGTTAAGCTGGTAAAAATTTCAGCAGCATTTCCTTAGTAACTGAACCACAAGCCCTGCCTTTCTGGGAAGGCAAGGCCCTCAAAGGACGGTCCAGGGGCCAAATCTGGACTGTTGCCTACTTTTGGACTCCTTGTGAGCTAAAGGATGTTTTTTCTATTACTAAATCATTGGGGAAAAGTAAAAAGAATAATGTTTTGTGACACAGGATAATTATATGAAATTGAAATTGCAGTATCTGCAAATAAAGTTTTAACAGAATAAAAAAAAAAAAAAAAAAGCAGGTACCAGGAAACCTTACCTGGCAGTAAGAAAGGATGAAATACAGTGGCTTGGAAGAATCTCCAGTGAAAACATCACTTTCAGGAGGTTGCATAATGTATAAACCCACCACATAATGACCTCAAAAGGATAAAATGCGCAAAGAGAGAGCAGACTGGTGGTTGGGGGGCGGGGCACAGCAGTGGGCGTGGTTTAGGAGGACCCAGTGTAGGAGCGATTCAGGAGGTGCCCGAAATGGAAGTGGAAATGTGTGCACCTTGGCCACATCCTTGTCAGCATCCCGATGGTGACGATGGGGACGTTGTACTGTAGCTTTATATGACGGTATCACTGGGTACAGGCTCAGTGGGATCTTGTTTTTCTTTATTTCTAACAATTTCATGTGAACCTACGATTATTTCAAATAAAACGTTTGATTTAATAAAATAAAAGTTTAACTTGCCTTCCTAAAAAAGCTCTTAGCGTGGAAAAACTTAAAGTGTTTTTAATAAATAAGCATATATTCTAACAGCGCTCGTGTTTACAGTCAATATTTAATTAAGATAAGATGCCCCGGCACCTGGGGGGCTCAGTCGTTAAGCCTCTGCCTTCGGCTCAGGTCATGATTCCAGGGTCCTGGGATCGAGCCCCGCACAGGGCTCCCTGCTCAGTGGGAAGCCTGCTTCTCCCTCTCTAACACCCTTTCTGCTGTGTCTCTCCCTGTCAAATAAATAAATAAAATCTTTAAAAAAAAAATTAGTTGCCATACATTCAGATTTTTACATTTATATATAGAGAAGGAATACTTTCATATTAATATAATATTTTATCTTTAAAATTAGATGTCAAATTCTCATCTTTAAAAAATTCTGCTTCTAGAGTATTAATAAATGTCTTCTTCATCTGAATGTAATGCACAATTTACATTTTTACTAAAACTGCAGGTTACCTAAAGAAAACTTAAGCAATATCTTGTATTAAATAAGAATATTTAAAAGTTGAGTAATATCAATAAAAATAGACATTTATGTACTTATCCTTTAAATCTCAATGAGAATTTTTTTCTGATATTCATTTAAGATATGGGGAAATCATGTCACATTTTTCTCCCTCTTCCAAAATAAGTAGCTTCTTTACTAAATATAAAAATATATTGGTGTGAGAAACATTAGTTTCTTAGTATCCTGATATTATGATGGAGTGTTTGCTTCATTAATTATATAATTTTTTAAAGTGGAATCCTGAAAGCCCAGAATCTTTTGAAGTGATTTGGTAGCTTAATCTACATTCACCAGACAACAGATTTGTGGTTTCATATCCATTTTGCACACAGATGCCTTCTCTCCTAATCAATTCTATAAATAAATATAATTTTTGTCATTCTGACATGGTCATATTTGTCATTATCAGTTAAAATTCAAATAGAGAAAATTCCTTCTCAAAACAAAATTTATTTCAAATTGTAAAATTTTGCATTCCCAAACAATTTTAGCCGCTCTTTCTCTGAATAATGTGCTTATGAATTTTATGATCGAACCGAATCAGTATTTGTTATTATTTCCTCAAGGAATTAATTGGCCTGCATTTAGTTTATTCTTGTCCTTTTACTAAAACTGCTTCTGGTTTATTGCTCTTAATTATAACAGTTTCTCTCTGAAATAAGGACCGAGAAATGAATTTCCCCCCATTTTAGAGAAAGCACCCATTTACAATGTTATTTATTTATTTAAGATTTTATTTATTTATTTGACAGAGAGAGAGATCACAAGTAGGCAGAGAGGCAGGCAGAGAGAGAGAGGGAGAAGCAGACTCCCCGCCGAGCAGAGAGCCCGATGCGGGGCTCCATCCCAGGACCCTGAGATCATGACATGAGCCGAAGGCAGAGGCTATAACCAACCCACTGAGCCACCCAGGCGCCCCTACAGTGTTATTTACATTTTGAGGGCTATCCATAAGTGGAAGAAAATAAAAGAGTGCTGAGTCCTCGGATTGAAAAAAAAAAATTATAGTAAAGTTTGACTATCATCAAATAAATAAGATCAGTTTTAAGAGAATTGTATTGCTAAAGAGACCGGCATCCTAGTCTCAAAAACTGTGATTATTCAGTGTGCCCAACAAAACTGGGGCTTCCAGTGTCGCATGGGCAGGGAGCAGCCTGCAGAGCCTGTGCAGACCCTTGTCCTCTGAAGGTAAGAATCAGGCGTAACCAGAGAGTATTCTTCACCCCTTTCTGCGTCCTCCCTGTGATAGTGTACAAGTTCTATAGACTGGGGATGCCTGTGTGCCTTCCGTCCTCCCCCTTTCCAAAGGGCAGCCTTTATTGTGGTGACGTTGCTCTTGTCCTATCACTGTGGATTGTGTGAGTGCAAGGGAGATTTCTTTTTGGTTCAGTTTGTCTCTATCAAGAGCGATAGCAGGGGAACAACATATGAGTAAAATGTACGTCAGTCAGGGATCCTAGACTTTGACCTTGACCCTGTGACAATGTAGGATTTAGATTCTGCCCCTGGGGAACAGGGTGAGTGTAGCTCACATGACGAAAGTGTACTGAGTCAGATGTTGTGTTTAGAAGGACACAGGCTGCTTTTGTTACTTTTGCTCATGAAAAAAAAAATCAATTTCTCTTTCTTCTGAGTATATGATAGAATTGCACTTCTCAACCTTGTTCGAAGTTAAGAGAGGTAATGTCACATGTCAGCCAATGAAATGTGAACAAAAGTGCCTGAGTCTTTCCTGGGCAGGAACTTTAAAAAGCAGTGCACCATTCACGTTCCTAAGTGCATGCATTCAATGAGACGGATCCCAGGCAGCGAGCTCTGTGATGACAGTGATGAAGAGAATTCTCCCACAGCCTGCATTAGCCAAGCGGAATGAGTGAAGGTCAAGAAGACCTCACCTGTCCTGATGAATTAACTCTAGTTACATATAAATCACACTCAAAGGAGACATAATGCAACCATTAGTAACATAGACGGAGATATCGTTACATCGAACCCCAGGGAGAGGGAGAGATTTTTTTTTTTTTATCTTCAGGAGCTGGCCCATGTGATTGTGGGGCTTGCAAGTCCAAGTTCTGCAAGGCAGGCCAGCTGGTTGGAGACATGGGGTAGAGCTGATGCTGTAGTTCAGGTCTGAAAGCTATTTGCAGGCAAAAATCTCTTCTTCAGTGAGCCTCACTCTTTCTCTTAAGACCTTCACCTGATTGATGGAGGCCCACCCACATTCAGGAAGATAGGCTGTACTTTCAAAAGTCTGCTGATTTAAATGTTAATCACCTCTGGGGCGCCTGGGTGGCTCAGTTGGTTAAGCAGCTACCTTCAGCTCGGGTCATGATCCCAGGGTCCTGGGATGGAGCCCCGCATCAGGCTCCCTGCTCGGTGGAGAGCCTGCTTCTCCCTCTCCTCTGCCTGCCACTCTGCCTACTTGTGCTCTCTATCTCTCTGTCAGGTAAATAGATGAAATCTTTAAAAAAGAAATGTTAATCACCTCTAACAAAACACCTCCCCTGTAGGGCGCCTGGGTGGCTCTGTAGGTTAAGCATCAGACTCTTGATTTAGGCTCAGGTCATATCTCACGGTCCTGAGATTGAGCCCCATAGTGGGCTCTGTGCTGCACAGGGAGCCTGCTTAGGATTCTCGCTCTTCTCTCCCTAGGCCCCCAACCCCACTCCCACCCACGAATAAAAAGCAAAAAACCAATTAAAAAAAAACTTCACAGCAATGTCTTGACTGGTGTTTGACCAAATATCTGAGAATTACAGCCTAGCCACATTGGCACAATAATTCATCATCCCAGGAGCAGAGTGGGATATTTCTATGAACGATTCAATATTTTCTTCCCCTTCTTGCATTTTAATAAATATATGAGGTAAAGAGGTGGTCGCTCTGGGGGGTAAAATGTTTCTGTGTAGAAGGAACAGGTTTTTGCAGATACGCTTCCTATCAGCCACAATGTGGGAGAGCATAAGAGGAAAGCTTAGAAAGATCCCTTCCCCACCTTCTGATGCAGGCATATCATCCCATCAGACTAACCACGGTGAAGCATCTGATGTCAAAATACAGTTTCACACTCTTCCTGTGTTAAGAATAAATACCACAGACCTGACTACCTACCCAAACGGCAATCTTTTCATTAGTGTGTGTGTGTGAGAAGGAAGCACTGGTTCTCATGGCTCCCATTAGGTGCAGACCTTCACAAGCACCTCCTCCTGACCTTCACAAGCACCTCCTCCTGACCTTCACAAGCGCCTCCTCCTGACCTTCACAAGCGCCTCCTCCTGACCTTCACAAGCGCCTCCTCCTGACCTTCACAAGCACCT
>JAQQSY010007016.1:0-10710 GCA_028646535.1 Procyon lotor
GCTGAGCAGGGAGCTAGATGTAGGGCTTAATCCCAGGACCCTGAGGCCATGAACTGAGCTGAAGGCACGTGTTTAACTGACTGAGCCACCCAGGTGCCCTCCTCTTTCATTTCTGATTTCATTTAACTGAATTTTTGCTCTGGTTTTTTGGGTGGTCTAGCTAGAAGTTTTCCAATTTTGTTTATCTTTTCAAAAAATCAATTCTTAGTGCATTGATTTTTTTCTACTTCTCTATTCTCTATTTCATTTATTTCTACTCTGATCATTACTAGTTTCTTCCTTCTGCTAACTTTAGATTAAGTTTTTTCCAAAATAGTTCTTTGAGTTGTAAAGTGAGGTTATTTGAGATCTTTTTTCTTTTAATAATATAGATGCTTATTGGTGTAAACTTCTCTTAGTCCTGATTTTACTATATCCTGTTAGCTTTGGTATATGTTTTATATTGTTTTTGTTTGTCTTATGATATGTTCTAATTTTTCTTTTGATTTCTTCTTTGACTCAATGGTTGTTCATGAATGTGTTATTTGACTTCCATGCATTTGAGAGGTTTCCTGCTTTTCTTTTGTTACTGATTTCTAGTTTTATTCAATTTTATTTTGTTTGGAAAACATATTTGGAATGATTTTAATCTTCCTAAATTTATTATATATTATTTGTGACTTAAATGTGATTCATCCTGTAGACTCTTTTGTGTGCACTTGAAAAAAATGTGTATTCTGCTGCTATTAGGTGGAATATTTTGTACATGTCTGTTAGGTCCTTTGGTCCATAACGTCATTCAAGTCTCCTTTTTCTTTATTGATTTTCTGTCTAGATCATCTATCCATTTTTGAAAGTTGGGTATTGAAATCTGTAGTTGTAATGCTATTTCTTTCTTCAGATTTGTAAATATTTGAGATATATATATAGATATATATATATACACACACACACACACACACACATACACACACACACACACACAAATATATACAGCTTTGGTGTTGAGTATATATATTCATAATTGCTATATTTTCCTGTTGAATTAACCATTTTATTCTTTGTAAAACCGTCTTTGTCTGTTGTGACCTTTTTTTTTCTTTAAAGATTTTATTTATTTATTTGACAGAGAGAGAGATCACAAGTAGGCAGAGAGGCAGGCAGAGGGAGAGGGAGAAGCAGGCTCCCCGCTGAGCAGAGAGCCCAATGCGGGGCTCGATCTCAGGACCCTGAGATCATGACTTGAGCCAACGGCAGAGGCTTTAACCCACTGAGCCACCCAGGCGCCCCTGTTGTGACCCATTTTTGACTTAACATCTATTTTATCAGATATAAATATAAATACTTTTGCTCGCTTTTGGTTACCATTTGCATGGAAACTTTTTACATTAGGCCAGGGGCCACAGGTGGGCCTGGTGCAATGGTTCCCAAGATAGCAAGCCTGGTGACTTTGTCAATGGGTGGGCCTTTTCTCTCTTTTCTTCAGAGGAAAATTCATGATACATGAGAATCTTTCTCAGCCCTGCTGTGCCTGGTTGGAAGATGGATGATGCAGGTAAAGTGAGACTTTTATAATGCATTTTTTTCTTGTTTCTGTGCTCTACTAGGTTACTGTAATTGCTCTCCTGAATTCAGAGCTGACATAAAGGCATTCTTGTTTTTATTAAAATGAAGTCAGTGTTTCTGTTGGGGAAAGAATATAGGGACATACTATTCTGCCACATTCTGATGTCACTATCTCCTCTTGATATTTTTAAAAAATTTTATTTATTTATTTGTCAGAGAGAAATAGAGAGCACAAGGAGGGGGAGCGGCAGGGATAGGGTTCCCCGCTAAGCAAGAAGTCAAATGTGGGGTTTGATCCCAGGACCTGGGATCATGACCTGAGCCAAAGGCAGAAGCTTACTGGACTGAGCCACCCAGGTATCCCTCCTCTTGAAAATTTAAATGCATGTTTGGTCCTTTTCTTTTCCAAGTTGTTGAATTAGATTTTTTCAATATTTACAAGTAACTGAAGAACAGGTCATGATCTGCTACCTGATCCTCAGACCCAAATTTACAATTATGTGTTAATCATCTTCACAAACTTCCCTCTATATATCCTCAGCTGCGTCCAACTGTTTTCCTACAAAGCTTGTTTTTTTGTTTTGTTTTGTTATTGTTGTTTTTTTTTTTTTAATACAATTCATTCTGTTGGTTAATAGCTCTGTCATTTTTTCAGTCATCTGGTTTTAAAATCTTGGAGAAATTGTGAACCCTTCTCTGATACACCTCAGAAATCTAACACCAAACTCTTTTTATTTTATATTAAAAGGGACTCTCATAACTGACCACAGATTTTCACTTCCTTCTACTGCTTTTGTTTATGTTACATTTTTGCCAAATAACATATTATTATATTTTATTCCTATTCAGTTTTTCACAAACTTACGAATCCCAAATGTAATGAGTTTCTATTATTACCACCTTAAACTAAATACATTTTATCTTGCTTGATTTGCTTTAATATTCTACCTGTTATTTCTACTTCTGGTCTACTGCCCCCCTCTTGTCTCTCTAGAGTAAATTATCCACCTAAAAAATGAAGCAATATTTTGAAAATAAATAAAATCATGCTAGTTCTTGCTTACAACTCTCAAAGACTTCCTATCCCAGACAAAATGAACTTAATTGTTCTTCCATAGCTACAAGGTCCTATGTGACCTCTGGCTCCTTCACCAACCTCATTGCCTTCTGCACATCTTTGAAGGTAGATTTCTGTGCTCCCACTGAGCTCATTGGTCTTCTTGGCACTCACAATCCCACTCTTTTTCTCAGAGTAAAGGCTCTGCTGTGCCAGTGCCAAAAAGAATCTCATTCCAGAGTCATTACCAGTCCTGTATTTCATTTATGCATCTGCTCAAATGTTTTTCCTTCAGAGAACACTGCTCTATTCAATGTAACTATCATGCATCCCCATGCAAGACTTTCTGATCTTTCCAAACCATAAGAGACTTCTAGACTCACGAAACGAACTGAGGGTGGCTGGGAGGTGGGGGGGGTAGGGATAGGGTGGCTGGGTTGTGGACATTGGGGAGGGTATGTGCTGTTAAGTGCAATGAAATGTGTAAGCCTGATGATTCACAGACATGTACCCCAGGGGGCAAATAATACATTATATGTTAATAAAAATTAATTAAAAAAAAAGACTTTCTGATCTTTCAACCTACTTTAATTTGTTTTTCTTCATAGAACTTATGTACCTGTTACTCCCTTTTTGTATATCAAATACTATATCATTTTTAAAAATTATGATGTATTATATTATTCTATTTATATAATTTGTTTTACACTTTCCATTGAAATATAATTTCCAAGTTGTTAGGAATTTGCACTATTGTTTGGATTTTATATGAACAATATTGAATAAATAATTGAAAAAATACATATACTTCTTTAAACTCTTCTGAACCCTCTTAGAACAATTTCAAGACATAGTGAGGTCAAATAACTTTGCTGCTTAAGAACATCTGGCCATTACTTATTTCCAAAAGTTGACAGAATGGCATCTTTTTTTTTTTTTTATCATCTATTACCAGCCAATCCTTTCAAGCACATTCTTACAATATGACAACAAAATATAAATTCTAGCCACTCAATACCTAGCATTCTTCACATTTTTGCTAACTAAAGCTATTTCTCCTGTTTACAACAACTGTCCCTTAAACTATGGTTGTTGAATTGTTACACATTACTAAGTGTTATTCATGTGCTATTTCTTACATGGGATTTCTTTGCCCCCTAATCATAATTGAGTTATACTCTCTAGCATTGCTACTACATTTTGCTTCTAAGTTTACTATCTTGTGTATATAGCATCTTCCTTATATTCTAGTCAAAAATGGAAACGTAGCAAGATTCTTGGGGAAAGGATCTACATTTTATTCATTTGATATATCTCATGGTGTCCCCAACGTGGCATAAAAAGCAGAAGATAGAATTGAATAAATGCTTATAAACTAAAATAGAATTGAACAGAAAGGAATGGAAAGCAATAAATTAGAACAGAATTCTCTGACAAACGAAGTCTGCAAAGACGTTCTCTTTCCCTGAATTGCTATTGCGCTTTTTATCTGATTTGATGAGCTGACACATCTGTCTTTTTTCTAGCCAAATTATAAACTCCAAATAAACAGTTTTACTTTTTAATCTATGTTTAACACAGTATGTAGCACTAAATAGATACTTAATAGTTCATAATTTTATTTTGTTTTTTTAAGATTTATTTATTTGAGAGAGTGAGAAAGAGAGTGGAGGGGAGGGGCAGAAAGAGAGAATCTTCAAGCAGATTCCCCACTGAGTACATAGTCTGATGAGCTCCATCCCAGGCTCCATCCAATGACCCATGAAATCATGACCTAGTTGAAACTAGACAAAGAGTCTGATTCTTTTTTTTTTTTTTAAAGATTTTATTTATTTATTTGACACAGAAAGAGAGAGAGATTACAAGTAGGTGGAGGGGCAGGCAGAGAGAGGGGAAAGCAGGCTCCCTGCTAAGCAGAGAGCCTGATGTGGGGCTGATCCCAGGACCCTGAGATCATGACCTGAGCTGAAGGCAGAGGCTTTAACCCACTGAGCCACTCAGGCGCCCCATTGGTTAATAATTTTAAGAGGTATAGAATCTTATATTGAAGAATCTTAGATATGAAAATTAAAGAAAAAATTTTGTTCAAGCTTTGAATTTGACAGATAAGTGGCAAAAAGATGTTTCTTTCCCCATACCAGGCAGTATTTGATGACAATAATAATGACAACTACGCTTTATTTGAAATTATTGTTTTTAAAAGGGTAAAGATATAATTCATTATAAATTAAACATTTCAATATTCTTTGGATTTCTTTATATGCTAATAAACATTATTTATTAGGTAATATTTTTACAATCTTTATTACTCACTAAATTTCCAAATTACACAAAAAGGAAGTAAAATGAAAACTGTAGACAAAGTTAAAAAATTTTAAATGTCCAAAGTAGTAGATACTCTGAATTTATCTTAATTATTTGACTCCAAAAAAATGTAATATTTCAGGAATTGAGAGAAGATTTGGAGTTCAGTTTTTCTAGTGTCCAGATCGTCTAATATGCAATGTAATATTCACAAGGGTATGAATAATTACATGCAAGAAGTCATTTTGAAAAATGAACTTATAAGAACCAATGAAAAAATAAAACAGGAAAACCAGTTATAGACTTGTTATCAGTAAAGTTCTCCCTCAGAATAAAGTGTATAAACAGACCTAAATGATGTACTTATGGACAAGGGATAGGATAAGTTATAGGCATAGAAAACTGAAGTCAAGTGGAATTGGTTTGGAGAGCAACCGAGATGAAGGCTATAGAGCAGAATAAAAGGTAGTAGAGGCTAGATCACAGAAGGATTTATGTATTGCCAAATAAAATAAAAATATTGATAGCATACACACACACACACACACACACACACACCGTCTTTGTGTATTTAAAACTTTTTTATATTTTTTAACAGTATGTTCTGTGATTAGACCTTAAAATTTATTATCATTTATTTGGTGATAATAGATTACTAGACACATTGGTCTCATTCTGTGGTTGACTTGATGGGAGCAATGTTTTCAGTGAGTCCCCTTTGGCAGCTAAAATGAAATACCTGCTCTGTAGGTATGGCTTCTTTTTTTTTTTTTTTTTTTTTTAAAGATTTTATTTATTTGACAGAGAGAAACATAGCAAGAGAGGGAACACAAGCAGAGGGAATGGTAGTGGGAGAAGCAGGCTTCCCGCAGAGCAGGGAGCCCGATGCATGTGGGGCTTGATCCCAGGACTCTGGGATCATGACCTGAGTCCAAGGCAGATGCTTAACGACTGAGCCACCCAGGCGCCCCTCTAGGTATGGCTTCTAATAGATAAATATATAATCTAAATACATATGTATTAGATGGTTACGCATAATTTTCAGTAATGTAGCTGGTGGTATGAATAAGATAAATAGAAAATATAGCATTATAGGACCATGAAGGAGGAAACACTTCTAGAATGACAGGGTCAGGAGTAATTTTTTGAGATTATATGACTGTCATTGAAGAATTTGAGAAGCATTCAGGGAAAGTCCCAAAAGTTAGATTTTCAGGAAGAATATAATATAAGCATTTAAAAATCAGATAAATAGGTAAAACAAGTCAAATGTGTTCTTAAATCCCCCAATCTCAATCATTCTGTTTTATTGTCAATATCAAGGGTTTTAACTTTGAAACTACCAACTCGACCTATTGCAATGTCTCTATGTTCACAGCACAACTTGGATAAGTTTATTTTATCCAATTTCAATGTGCTTAAAATTAAATATATGAGCAACTGAGCAAAGAAAAAATGAAAGAGAACAACTTTAATAATGATAGTTGAGCATTTTTAATATAGGATATTAGGTGGTGTCTGGAAGAGAAAATAATTGTTGAAGTTTATAACATATATTTTTGGCATGTGGGAATATAATATATATTAATATTTAATTTACTTCTGTTTCTACAATACATTTTTTGTGTCAAAATGTTTATTTTTAAAATTATAACAATTATTTTACTAAAGTCCAAAATTGTCCACCAAGTAAGATACATTCATTTACAAAGCCAACTTCTAAATAAATAAAGGTTTCTTTGAGCAACCTAGTGTATTAAGTAGAAATAATATGTTTTTAGTTAGAGACTCTCAGGTGCTCTTTAATGAAACAAATGCAGACAAATTATCATAATAGTTTTCACTTCCTTCAGGGCTCAGTAATTTGAGAAAAGATAAATGGGCTTATTAGTTGTGAAGGTGCTGAGAGAATAATGGGGGAAAGAGGATTAAAAGGTCAAAAAGGAACTATATAAAAACGAAATACAGGAGATAGTAAATAGACACATTGTATCTTCAGCAAAAATATAACTTAGTTAAATGTCAAATAAATAAACATTTAGATTTTCAAGGCATGTATGCATTTGAGTGATGCACATTAAAAGAAAAAGGAAAAGTCCTGTGTCAGTTGAGATCATATACTTTGGAAAGAGAAGAGAGGGTAGGGAAGAGCAGAATTACCAGGTAGAGAAAAGAGTTATATCATAACTCAGTGAAGGCTAAACTTAGCATAGTCATGGCATAACTGTTTACAGGTTGCATTGGAATTTCTGACCTGATGTAGAAATCTTTCAAGAAATGAATTTCTTGGTTCCTGTTCTATTTTATATGCTTTCAGCTTAATGCATGTTCAGAGAAATAACTGATAAGCAAGAATTTGAGGAAAAAATAGCTACTTTTGATGAAGCTGGTAATAATTATAATCTTGAATACCAATAAATTAAGACAGACTTATAATTGACACCACATATTAGAGAAGAACTAAACCTTTATATACTCACAAAGGGGCTACCCA
This sequence comes from Procyon lotor, assembly GCA_028646535.1. Lineage (NCBI taxonomy): Eukaryota > Metazoa > Chordata > Mammalia > Carnivora > Procyonidae > Procyon > Procyon lotor. The sequence goes on from JAQQSY010007016.1 coordinate 7,401, forward strand.
CAAATACAAGTCAGGTTGTTCCCACAAAATTTCAGCCATATTATTATAAACTTCCATAATACTTGGAATAAAGAGAAGCTACGGAGTCTCAAAGAGAGAAAATCATGGGTTATATGCAAATTTTGAAATAAGATTGGCATGCATCACACTCCTCAACAGCAGCTGAATGGTAAATGGTGTATTGTCTTCCAAGATTCTGAGGGGACATAATTTTCAACCTGGGTTTCGTACATAGCCAAAATATAACAAAACGGAAGAAGGGAGGATAAAGACATTTTCAAACATTGTATGTCAGATAATTTATCTACGATGCAGCCAAACTCAGAGAGACATTGGAAAGTGTGTTTTACCAAAAGAGAAACTAAATTTAAAAAGAAGAGATTATATAAGATAGGACATTCCAGGTGAGGAGCAGCAGGAGTGCACAGAATGCCAGGATGGCCCCTACCAAAGAAGAAATGATTCCTGGATCTTGGGGACTGAGCATTCAGGACAGTGTGTTGGAGAGAATTGATCTCTGGAAAATTTTATGGATCACTCTTGGAGTGTGAAGACTTGTTCATGAGGACAAAGACATCGAGAACAAGCTGATGAAAAAATGAGTCTATTACTGAGGTTCCTGGTGGTGCAGTCGGTTAAGTGTCTGCCTTCAGCTCAGGTCATGATCTTGAGGTCCTGGAGTTGAGCCCCCACATCAGGCTTCCTGCCCAGCGAGGACTCTGCTTCTCCCACTCTCTCTGTGTCTCCCCCCTGCTTGTGCTCTGTCTCTCTCAAATAAATTATCTTAAAAAAAGAAAGAAAAAGAAAAAATGAGTTATTATTAACACCAGGAACAAAACTTGTACAAAGAAAAAAAACAATGACTCCACCAAAGCAATGACCAATTTATCATAATTATACAAGTAGTTTCTTGTACTGAAGAAGCAAATCTCATGACATATAACCATTTAATTCCATTTTATTTATTAATTCTATTTTTATTTATCTATACCGATTTCTATAATCATGCTTGTTGGGATTGGTCCTTTCTTTGCCTTCAGAGCTAAAAGTTGGGCAATCCCATGATGACTCTTCTGGTAATGGTAAAAAAAAAAGAAAAAAGGGAAAAAAGAATTCCTATACTTCTAAAATTTTCTTTCCATCTCACTTCACTTGATTTCTTAACTCTCGCTTTTGGTTTTTAGGCTAACAAGTTCTGGCACAACAACTTTTGTATTTCTGCATTATTTTCTATCAGCTAAATGCAGAATTTTGATTGATAGTATGCCAGTTTCTCAATAAATATTTCCAACTTCCTGCTATTTATATCCTGTTAAAATACAAATACTGATTATTAATTAAGCAAGTATTATCATTGGGATTTTACTATTATTAAGAAAAACTCTCCTCCACACTTGTCTTTCAATTCATACAAAATATTAGACAACCATGATCCGTCTGCATCAAATCTACTCTTGCCACCCTCTGTGAATATTATACTTTAACCCCCAAATTATCTCATTTTCCTATCTTGCAGAATTGTTTCCTCTCCTTTTACTACATTTTTTTGGATATATACACATGCTAATACCCTCCAGATTAAAACAAAAACAAAAATATTCCTCAAACTCACATACTCTTCCAGATGTTTCATTTTTCAATTTCTCTTCATTGAAAAACTTTGTAAGAATCTGCAGTCTCCTTCTCTCTTCTTATTCTCTCACTCTAAATCCACTAGAATGAGGCCTTTCTCCTCCCCATTCACCAAAGAGCCCTTTCATGGTGTCTGGCTAATTCTTTGCATCTCACTTATTATCAGTAGCATTTGACATAGTTGATGACTCTCTTTTCCTTCTCTTCATTCTGCAATATAACTATTACTTGGTTCTTTTAATATAATGGTCATCCCTTTCATTTCCTTCATTGGATTATCATCATTTAACACAACTCAGTTTTTTAAAAGTGTCCCACAGATTAGTTTTGAGCCCTTGCTCTCATTACCTCATTCCTTAGGGGTCACATTGAGACCCTTAACTTTAGGAATTTATCCATTTCTTTCAGGTTATCCAATTTGTTGACATATGTTTTTTCATAATATTCTCTTAAAATTATTTGTATTTCTGTGGTGTTTGTATTTCTCCTCTCTCATTTGTTATTTGGGTCCTTTCTCTTTTCTTTTTGTTAAGTCTGGCTGGGGTTTATCAATAATAAATGATAAATACTTTTCCATCCTCTCACTTTCAATCTGCCAGTGTCTTTAGGTCTAAAATGAGTCTCTCTCTTTTTTTTAAAGATTGTATTTATTTATTTGACAGAGAAAGATCACAAATAGGCAGAGGGGCAGGCAGAGAGAGAGGGGGAAGTAGGCTCCCTGCTGAGCAGAGAGCCTGATGTGGGGCTCAATCACAGGACCCTGAGATCATGACCTGAGCCAAAGGGAGAGGCTTTAACCCACTGAGCCACCCAGGTGCCCCTAAAATGAGTCTCTTGTAGGCGACTTTTAAAAGTGTCTTGTTTCTTTGAACACCCTATGTCTTTTGATTGGAACACTTAGTCCATTTACATTGAGATTAATTATTGATAAGTATGTATTTAGTGACATTTTATTACTTGTTTTTTCTTTTCTAGAGATTTTCTCTCTTCCTTTCTTGTCTTTTTCACTTTTGGTCTTTCCTTTCCACTCAGAGTCCCCTTTAATATTTCTCACAGGGCTGATTTAGTGGTCACAAACTCCTTTAGTTTTTGTTTGTCTGGGAAACTCTGTATCTCTCCTTCTATTCTGAATGACAGCTTTGCTGGATAGAGTACTCTTGACTGCATATTTTTCTGTCAGCATATTGAATGTATGACACTCCCTTCTGGCTTGTCAAGTATTTGTTAAGAGATTTGCAGCTAGCCTTATAAGTCTTGCCTTATTTATCATTATATTTTGTAATTTAATTACAATATGTCTCAGGTCATGTTTTTGTTGATTTTGATGGGAATTCTCTCTGTCTCTGAACCCAGATGTCTGTTTCCTTCTCCAGATTAGGGAAGTTTTCAGCTATGATTTCCTAAAATAAATTTCCTGCCCCATTTTCTTCCCCCTCCCCTCTCCTTCCCCCTCCCCCCCTCCCCTTCCCTCTCCTCCTCTTCCTCCTCCTCCTTCTCCTCCTCCTCCTCCTCCTCCTTCTTCTTCTTCTTCCTTCTTCCTTCTTCCTTCTTCCTTCTTCCTTCTTCCTTCTTCCTTCTTCTTCTTCTCCTTCTTCTTCTCTTATAAAATGAATGCTACGGGGGCACCTGGGTGGCTCAGTGGGTTAAGCCTCTACCTTCAGCTCAGGTCATGATCTCA